>JAQFVV010012825.1:0-137777 GCA_028023455.1 Epiperipatus broadwayi
GTTTAAGTCCATGAGTCTTATTGTTTTCTTCGATTTGCTAGTGGGTCGGATGAAGAATTAAATCTCGTGTGCTACCATTGTTATGTTATCCATTGGGTGTTAGATCTGGTGCTTGGAGAGTGGGTTCGAATCCAGGCTGGTCCCTGACCTAAATCTCGGGCTTGACTGGGTTTGAAGTACATTTTGTGAGTTCCAGCTCGTGTTAGATGGATAAGCATGTTTTGACTGGCACAATATATATATATATATATAAGCCAGTCTTAAGCATCTTAGCTTGAAAGCATGAAGCTATAAATATCTTCATATATTAATCACTGATTCTTAATTTTGCAGCATGAAACCTTAAGTTTACTATATCATAGTTTTCTAGATGTTAATATAAGTTATCAGCAATGTATGTAAATAATATTATTGTATAAATCTCACATTGTTGTTAAATTGGTAATAAATTGAGAGGTTGCCAATCTCTTGCATGCACCTACTGTTTCTTCTCAGACAACCAATCAGATGTTAAGATATTTATAGCTTCACGCTTTCACACCAAGATGCTTAAGACTGGCTTATATATATATATAAAAGTTAAGTAGAGAAAAGGGTGGGACCATTCTTTTTTTATCAAAAACTCTGTCATGTGTTGTGGCTTGATCACTCTTCAGATTGTTGTCTTAACATCTGATTTGGCTGTCTGAGAAGCAACAGTAGACACATGCGAGAGATTGGCAACCTCTCAATTTATTATCGATTTAACAACAATATGCAATTTATACAATAATATTATTTACATACATTGCTGATAACTTATATTAACATCTAGAAAACTACAGCATAGTAAACTTAAGGCTTCATGTTGTACTATTGTAAATTAAAACTCAGTGAGTAATATATGAAGATATTTATAGCTTCACACTTTCAAGCCAAGATGCTTAAGACTGGCTTATATATATAAAAGTTAAGTAGAGAAGAGGCTAGGACCTTCCTTTTCTTATCAAAAATTCTTGATCACCCTTCAGACTGCTGTCTTAATATCTGATTGGCTGTCTGAGAAGCAACAGTATGCACATGTGAGAGATTGGCAACCTCTCAATTTATTACCAATATAATATAATAAAGTTTAAACAAGAAATGTTAAAGATTACTTTAGGCTATAATTATAATAATCCATTAGAGTTTATTTTATTAATACACATATAATGGGAGAAGAAAAATATATTTACCTAGGTTTTATAATAGCACAAGATACTTTCATTGGTTCAGTTTTCTATTTGTTTCCTTGTCATTTGTTGACTACCAATCAGTTGGCCTTTGTTTTCCATTGATGACTTCTTGTTTCCTTTCCATTCTTCAGGTTAACAATGGGAGAGAGAATCAGCAGCTTACATATCACAAGTCAGGTATTGGAACCAGGTTGAGGATATTTGAAGGTACTGAGCACTTGGGCTCGAAAACTAGCTGAATACTCCTGCTGTTCTTCAGCCCCACATGTTGAAAAGTTGGCCTTCAGAGATGAATGGGGCAAGGAACAAGGGTACTGAAAATATAGACAGTTTTTCCAATGACCTTTTCTGACCGACTTCTTTTTTTATTTTTAATAATCATATTATTATAGCTGAGTGTTAATAATAATAACAATAATACTTATATTCTGAAGTTATATAATAATATGACTGTCTAATAATTTCTTTTTTCTCTCTCTTTTATACTTTTCCCTCTCATTGTTTTATCTTTATTGTGACTTAGATTAAGTTTAATTAATTTCTTGCATTTTTTTGATATTTAATCTCATTTCAAGATTAATCTAACTATCTCATTGTTTATATTGATGAAGTAGTTGGAATGGTTTTAATTAATTTGTTAGTTTTAATTTTCTTTTATCAGCCAGTAATCTTTTACTAATTACATTTAAAAGTTTTTCACTTTTCAAATTACTTTTGTTTTGATTTTTACATACCCTCATTATTATATATTCTTTCATACATACATTTTTTCTTCATTAATTTATAAAAAGGTGATATAATTTCCATCTTTATTTAAGACTTATCCCCCTTTGATCCTAAACTTTTACTCTATTTAAAAACAAAATTTGTATACACAATCGTTTCTTTTGATACAATTACATTTCTTAAAAGGAAAACTGTTTACATTTTTTGTCCTTTTCTCTATTTTATTTTGTTAATAAATTAATCACTTCCTCCTTTTTCTCTTAAAATAAAAATATGTATCACAATTATATGTGTAGATTTAACATATATATTTTGCTAGTGTTACAATATATGCACTCAGATATACTATATAACATGTTCAAATTGACATAGACTTATAAAAAAAATTCATTTTTAATAATACATAAAAGCACACATATGATGTGCATATATATGGAAAAATGGATTAAAACTATTAATTAGGCTTTTTTGTTGTAAATAAATGTTTTCCTTAAAAATATTTCCTCTTTTGACAGTCCTTCATAAAAGTTTTCTTTTTTCTTTTTTTAACAGATTACTCTCGATTAATTATAAACAACTTTTAAAAAAATACTCCTGCAAGTTTTTTTGTTCTCTAACCTAGACAGGTTTTTGGAGTTGACTTTTTTAAAAATAAAATTGTCTATGAATCAATCATTTGTTTTTTAGACTTTTAAGTCAAGTAAAAATTATTTACTTGATTTACTTTTAAATTATAGATTTTAAATGTCATTTTCAAGGAATTATTTAAAATACTATCATTCTTGATATATATAACGCTACTCATTATCTGTACTTTATATATGTGTCACAGTATCTTTATCTTTCTGCATATAGATAAAATAGTATGCATATAAAACTAATTATTCAGCAAGCTGTATTATTTGGGTAAACTGGTCCCTTCTAAACAGTAAACTAACTTACTGTCATTTTCAGGAAAGGTATAATCCAGGTACCTGTTAACCTGCAATGAGCTCCCTTCTGTCTCTGCTGTCTAATACATGCATATATACAGGCTATGAAGAACACAGAAAACAGGTCCTTTACTTCTATGTGAATCCAAACTTTAACATAGTGAACTAGTAGCAATACTGGACTTGCACTCTCTTGCCTTAACTCTGTCATAATCTGTAAAACTCAAAAAAACTTCCATAATTTTTTTCCAATCTTTTTATAGTCATGGTGGAAAAAAATACAGTAATTAAAAATAAGTTTTCTTTATCTTGATTAAAAAAAGTTAATGATTCTTTTCAATCTACTGTAATCCTTTGAAAAACAACTTTGTGGAATTTTATGAAATGTGCTATACTAGCATTAAATTAAAAAAATTGCTAATCAAAATAGATAGTGGAATTTTATAATAACCAGTATATCCATTGTAACATAAAACAATTTTTTTAAATTCAAAATTATTTAAACCTTAACTGTTATTCAAGTGTAATATAGAAAATAACTACAAAAAATTGTTTCTACTCTTCCTTTCAACTTAATATATGTGCATGCACACATACTACTATGTTGTTGTATGCCCTGAGTGACATGACTGTTTCAATATATATATATATTAAATGCTGCATAGCTATATTCTTGCAGCCACATTCCCTCTTTAAATAAATAAAAGCTTAAATGTTGCAGCAAATTATACTGCAATGATGCTAAATATATAAAAATTCAAACTAATTTAAACAAGGAATGTTAAACTAAGTAAGCAAAGATCTTGCATTTCTTATTTAAATTAGCTTCAATTTTAATATATATATAACATCATTTCAGTATATATTTAAGAGGAATTTCTTTTGAATTGGCTGCAAAATTCAAGTTTTTTTTATTTAACTGTTTTATAAAAGTTAGCATCGCTGCCACTGGTTCATTTGAAATTAAAATTTCTTTGTCTCCTTTTTAAAATTGTGGGAAAACCAGATGAACTGTGCATGTGCAAATACCATCATTCTCTATAGCTTGAGTTTCTCTTTAAAAGGGCATATGGTATGTTAAAATCAGACAAAATTCCAATTTTTTATTAATATTTTTATTAGTAAGTTGATTTAATTTTTTTTCTGCTCAGTTTATTAGATTGCAGAAAGAAGACAAAACATAAATTTTTCATCGGCCAGAGTGATTAATAAATTGGATCAATATGCTTCGATGATTTTGCAATTTTATGGCCTTCATCCTGAAAATAAACGTAATATACGTATTTAATTTTAGATTTTTTTGTTATTTGAATATTATTTTAATTTTTTATTATTATTTGATAAATATATAATTTATTAATGTGTTGTACTAGTATGTCTGTGTAGTACATAAATTATACTTATATCGAAATATAATGAAAGTGGTGATTTATGTAAAATGTAATGTTGGGCCTCTGATCCAAGTTTGAGGCAACCTTATTTTATAGACATATTGATTCTCAAAAGGTTTAATAATTTATTAGTATGAACTATATTTGTATTAGTGTATTTGTGTTTGTACTTGCATATCTGTGTTTGTATAGCAAGTAATGATTTTTATATATAAAATTAGACTATTATAGAGCAATGCAATGTAAATTTTAAGACTGATTATCAGATGCACAGAAATGTTGCAGTTGATGAATCAATGATGAAATTTACTGGAATAGTACTATGTGAAAATATAAACTCTTAAAACCAATAAAGAGAGTTTTCTTGTGGTGTATGTGGATAACAACAATGGTTATGCATACCACATGGAATTGTATGCAGACAAAGAATCAAATCCTGATTCTTGCATGTGTCTTGATACTCATGCTGTGTAGTCAGTAGTTTTGCTACATCTTGCATCACATTATTTTCAAGTCCATAGCTATCAAATGAGCTATATGCAAATAAATTATATCTCCAAGGGACAATAAATATAACAAGATAGCTTCACTGGTGTGCACCAAAAATATAAACATTACTGGTTTGTAAAAAAAAAAAAAATGAAGAGGGGAGACTCATTTTATCATTGACACAGACATTAGTCTTCAATTTCTACATTTGGATAGACCAAAAGCCAATTGTTATGATTACAAATGCATATCTATCTTCTGGAAATAACTTATTTTGTATCTTTTATTAAGATGAATTGGGATTTTTTAGCTTTTGGGGTTTAAGATAAAAATGAAGAATTCTTATGCTGCTACTTTTTTAAGTTCTGAAGCTATGGATTATCTCAGGTAAGAGGTATTATATATGATTTGAATGAGAATTTTGTGTGGAAATACAAAAAAATTATGGATGCAGATGTAATTTAAACTTAGTTAATGATAAATTAGAAATTAGAAACAAACAATAAAGTAATAATTTTTTCAGATATTGAAATTTCTTTTTTCCCCTTACTTTTTAATGGTAATCATTACTTGTCTTAGCTTTATTTTATTCTTAATTTTTCTAATTTTTATCAATGTAAATATTTTTGCTCTAACATTATTAAAACTGAAGTTATTGTAAAAATTGGTCTCAAATCAATTTTTTAAAAATTCAATATGGTGCCAAATACTTTGATATAGTTAAAAGGGAAATGTGGCTAAAGAATATAGTTATGGAACATTTAAAATATTTTATATAGATTTTAGCTAGTGTTGTGCATTGTTTCTATCTGTTATATTTTGGCTTGGAGAGTAAAACTGATAATTATAAATATGTTTATTTGCAATATAAGATTTTTTTTTACTTAGTTTAATACTTCTTGTTTAAATTAGTTTGAATTTTAATATATATAACTTTATTAGAGGGATTTCCTTTGAATGAATTGCAAAATTCTAGCTTTTTTTTTTTATATTTAAAAGGGAATGTGACTGAAAAAAATATAATTATGAGGCATTTAAAATATTTTATGCAGATTTCAGTTAGTATTATATATAATAATAATAAAAAGTCAGATGTCACATGACTTATAAATAGCTTGTAGTAGCATTTACCATAAAAATAAAAAAATAAAAAGCTTGTTTAGAGCTCATTAGCATGCTCTTAATTTATATATATATAAAATTGGTTATTTCTCAGTTCATAGAAGTTTGGGCAACTAATCTGTGATCCAATGGAGCTTGAGATCCAAAGTCTGCCACTTTATTACTCCATGAAACCAGGCAAAGCATTTGGTAAAATCAAGCAGCGAATTTCCTGACAGTGAAAAACTGAACTATCCATTGTAAGGGATCTCATTACATACAGGTTATATTTGAGAGATATTTGGTGATCAAGATAGATTAAATTAGATCAATCATAAACAGATATATGACCTAATGACTGGAATACTAGATCAGTAGTATAAAACAAATCCAAAACTGGAGAAAAGTGACAGTTCATTCAGAAGCTGGACATATTTGTTTAAAAAGTTGAGCTGTAATGGTTGTGATAATAATCTCCATCATCAGAATATCCATATTTTATTATTGCAGAAGAGAGAATATGTCTGTGATTTAATCTTTGAAAAATCAAAAACAAAAAGGGAAATGAGGGATTGGCTGGTCTTCTTGTAAACTAGAAAAAAAAAAGAATTACAGAAACTAAATCAGAAAAAAAAGAAAATTGGAGAACAGAGAGTAAAAAAATGAAAAGCAGATAGACAAGCAAAGATGGAATGATTTGTGCTTGAAATAACGGAAATAGAGAAATATTGACTATGTGTTGAAAATTTCTTTTGCTTTACAAAAAATTTAGAAAGACCAAAATATAATATTGGGAAAATAACGAACACAGTTGTTGTCAGATAAATACAGGAATCACCAATGATTTAAATATTGCTTTGGTGATTATCCACAATGTGGCAAATTAGGCCCAAGTGAAAATATTGAAGAAAAGTGATGGACAGTTTAGAATTTCCAGCAAAATGCTATCATTTTTTAATATTGCTTTGATGCTACCAAATATGGTGAAAAGCAAAACACTACAATGATTGTATGGAGTTGGAGAGATATCTTAAATTTTTTTCCTGAAAAAGCAAGCTAGGAGATCATGCAGCTGAATTGGCTATAGACTGACTACTTGAAAGTACGATCTTAATTAATTAGAATCTTAAGTTTACCCAGCCCATATCTGAACCTATATCTAGATAGTGACAGACCATTATACTATTAAATTTTTATAATATGACATAACCTCATATTATTTTATTACCAATTTAAGTTATCCTAATCATTATTTTTTTAATGTATTGAATAATATATTTTATTTAAAAAAAAAAAAAAAACTGAAAACTTTAAAAAAAAAAACCCCAATTTTCGTTTGTCACTCGCATTTTTTTTCTTTTTTGTTATCTCCCTTTAATTTTCTTATCGCTAAATCCATTATCAGTTAAGCAGCTTTTCAAGTATTAAAAACACCAACTTATCATTTCTGTACATTCTTATTTTTACTTTTTATTACTTTAAAATTATTTGTATTTTGTTTTATTTATACAAATAGTTGAATTTAATTTTTATCTAGAATTTTGATAACTCTTACCATTACTACTACTACTATGACGGCTATTGTTATATTGCTATTATATAAATAATGAAATGGTTAATTAGTTAAGAGTTCATAAAATTTTTAGCAATAACCTCTTTACACGTTATTAAATTGATCTTTATAAAAACAAAACAACATTTATTTTTTAATTGGATTTACAAGTGGTAAACTTTTTGCACTTAAAATTTTGATAATTTTCTACTTCAGATAAGTACATTAATGATTATTTTTATCACTTATTATAAAGAAATTATCATATCTTTCTTAATCTAGATATAAACTTTAAACCAAGTTAAATCATTTAAATGAATATTTGAATAAAACAAGAGAAATATAATAATTGTCCTTTTATATCTTTATATATATATATTTTTAAAAAGAATATCATTTCATTTTATAAAAATCTTCCATTTAACGTGTAAAAACTCAAACTTGCTAGTAGTTTTATTGTCTTTCTCTATATATGCTTCCTGCTCAGAATGTAAAACAACATAATTTCTCTATTTATTGAGCTAAATCAGTAAATAGAATTGTAGTCCAGCCTGATTATAGTCTAGATGACAAGCAATTCTTATATATATTACAATGACTAGTTTCACTATTTAAATAGTTCTTTACAAAGTATTATAATTTTATCTTATTGCATTGCTAAATCCATATAATATTAATAACATTTATGTTCTTTATTACTTTCTACAATGCTTTTTACAACCCAATGACGGTTTCAGTTGCCCTGTCAATCTTCTTCAGAACTTCTACTTTAAAACTGACAATGAGTTGTAAAAAGCATTGTAAAAAGTAATAAAGAACATAAATGATATTTGTAGTGTTTCATAAAAATGGCAGACATGTTTGTGCACTCCAGAAAAACTAGAATTTATTCGAGAGGTTGTTTTTAGATCACGCTCTGATAACTGAGGAATTTAATTAATGCATTGACATAATGGCGATTGACAATTCCAAGAAATATTTGCTGATTACAAATATTTCTGGATAAGAGACGTTACCTTATTGGACAGTGTATTGATTGATTGTTGAAGTTATCAGAGTGCGATAAGCGATAAGAAGACTGGGTAACAACTATGCAGGGCAATGTAATATAGAGAGCATTAGGGCAGTATTTATGTAGAGATATCTCACGTCAGTACTTGCGGTTAATGACCAGCACCCAGTGGAAATGTAGTCCATGGGCATAGCTGAAAGAGCCCACTGTGATGGGGAGACCACCACAGAGATATTCAGAGCATTCATTTGGAGAGCATTCATTGCAGACCATTCTTTGGAGAGCATTCGGTGCAGACCATTCATTGGAGAGCATTCATTGCAGAGCATTCAGTGCAGACCATTCGTTTGGAGAGCATTCGTTGCAGAGCATTCATTGCAAGAGAACAGCATGGGAATTGAACATTAGCGAATGTTATTGGATGGCCGCACAGTTATTCTGGTGGATATAACATTGGCATAGTTGTAAGTGCAGATATAACAATATTAACATTTAAATAATCACCATAATCAATGAATTATCAAAAAATAGTGTACTATTATGTAGCTTTTGTTCACAAAAGAATTGCCTACAAAGTATATTAATAAAGAAATATTACCTATATATAGTGAAAAAAATGTTGTCACATCAAGCTATTTATAATTAGTGATAATGATAAAAAATTGCCAGAAATTGAGCAAATTACTAAAACAAAAGACTTGTAAGTTGTAGTTTTTGATAGACTAATAATTTGATGAAATGTGTGTGTCATTGTTAGTAGAGATTATGTTGCAAAATAATATGTTTTTAAAGTTCATATTTTACTTCTTTGTATATAATTTTTGACTACAATCAACATTACTCTCCTTTTTTTTTCTTCTAGCTATTCTGGAATCAAACTGATTTTTAGATCAATGTTTTCTTCATCTTAATTACATTAGAAATAAACCTAATTGCATTAATATTTCATTAAATTATCTTTCATTTCTAATGAAATAACTATTGAGAAAAGATATTGATGCATAAATTACATCACTGATAGTCACAAATTCTATCAAATCTTTTTTGAGTAATTCATCCACATCTTATCAAGATCTTATGCTTTTCTAGGTTTACCATTGGGTTTTCACCAAACTTGTTTTTAATTATCATATTATACTTTGATCTATATGTCAAACTTTCTTAAATCACAACATTATTCATAGTATAGATATAAACTTTAAACACATTTAAAGACTAATCTATCTGCATTATTTTTAATTAAACATAAGCATATGGAATAACTCAATTCTATTTTCCTTGTGTAATATTTTTTTTTTAGATATACATAAAACTTCCACTATACCAAAACATTCTTGAAACATTTAAATAAAGACAACTGATAATGTTTCAATGCATCCATCTTTTTTACTAACAATCTACTACTTCTTTATTTTTATCATTTTCTTTTTTCATAATTTATTAACTATATCTGAACCCTCCTTCATCCATCATGACCAATAAGTCTTTTTATTATTAAAATATTTATTTTTAGCTGAGATTTTATTATTCAATTCAAAAAATAATTGGATGATAGGTAAACATGGTCTAAACTGTAGGAATTGAAATCTGTGTTAGAATTTGCTTAGATATTTTTAATACTGTTTTAAAATTTATTGACTCTAATCATAATGCACTAAAATACATTAATATCACTTGAAGCTATTCATAATTATTGTAATTTAAAATCTAGTTATTCTGTACATTTTTATCTAGTTTAATTTTTTTACTTAAGGACTTTACAATGTTTTTCTCTATTCTATCACATCATCTCTACTAGCATCTTACAGTTAATTTATCTTAAAATTACTTAACATATTATTTCCATCTCCACTCTTTTTTATCATGGCTGCTAGTAAGAATGTTTATCTAGATAATAACCTGATTTCTCATACTGAGATTCATATTAATTATGAACAGTGGGCCCAGTGTCTAAGTGTACCACATTACAATCACATTCATTTTTTGATTTCAGTTATTCTAGACTATCATCTCCAAAGTTTTTTTAAGAAATTTGAGCATCAGAAGGAACAGATCTGGTACATAATCCATGAAACTTAAGTTCCATTTTGATACTCTATCATAGTACCAGAGAATGCAGAGCAAAAATAATAATATGGCATTATTTCTCAGGAGTTCATAAGAACTTTGAGCATTAAAAGTGATAATACTGGATTGTGATCTATGGTCTTTAAAATTTAGAGTTTCATTGTATACAGATGTTAATTCATTAAAGACTAGATATTTTTCTTGATACAAACAAAATCTGTTTCTCCCTCTTTTTTAAATTTAAATTACAATGAAAGACCTGGTTATTATGAGCTTCTATCATTATTCATCTAAATTAATAGAGATAATGGGATTATGTATTTATGTAATCTTAGCTACATCTTTTAATTAAACATGTGGCAGTTCTGATTATAATTCCTTTTTTCATTTCTTTTTCTAATTAGCCCCAGTTCTTGAAAGCAATGATAGAGAGAGGCTTAATATGCTGGTAGTCCATAATTATGATATTTTCTCAAGACAATACCAACACTAATGAGTAACCATATACAGGGATTTTAGCTGGATATATATTTTTTATTTAAGCAGTGCTATTTGGGGATACCTTTATCTAAAATGGAAGTGAAATCAACCTTCCTATACCACACAGCATAGATAAAGTTTCATGCCTTGAAGATTACTTATTAATGAGATAGAAATAGTATTATCACTAGTAATTATAAAGTGGGAATCAATGAGAATATTAAGATGAAAAAATTTTGTGATAATTTTAGCTTACTTTGCTATTTTATTTTATGTTAACACAGTGCCACCACATGTGTAAGATGTTCATTTGGGCAAGATAAATTTTAGCACATACCCACACTCATTCTATTAATAATATTTATAAATTGACATCCCCCCCCCCCAATGCTTTTGCAAGAAAAAGTTAAAAATATGGTTTTAGATATTTAACATTTTTGACATATATCTTAAGTGTTTAATTCATTTATTTCTTTAAAAAAATAGAGATTTAAATACATGCTAAAATAAAACAAATTAATGTTTACAGAAATAATTTTTAAAATAATAATTAAATAATACCTTAAAACAAAAATATTTATTTAATAAATTTGAAATTTTTAATCTTTCTTTTAAAAGATTTCTTATCTATTTGCAACTCTGATATTATATAAGTAGTCATATTTCTAAATTTATTTACCTGCTTATTAAAAAATATCTTCAGCCAGAGTATTGATGTAACTTTTAGACTTTTTTTTTTTACCAATTTTTAAATCAGCTTTAACCAATATATTAATAATAGTTTTTATTTATTTGAAAACCCATCAAAATCTCTCATGCATAATCTTATTCTTATTTTCTATTAACAAAGTTTATTCCTTCAATAACAAAATGTTTATACTATTATTTAACTTTTATGGATGTTATTCTACTATTAACAACTATAATTTATTACATATAGTCTAATACTTGCAACTTTCATACTTCTATTGTTTACTGTATAACTATTATATTTCATTAGGTCAACTTTGAATAATATAGCTGATAAACTCTTTCATTCTATTAACACTAACCTGTTTAAAATACTTGTTTTAAAAATCTGTTAGTGATTTTTAATTCAGAACCTCTCACAAATAACTTGTTTATATTTTCTATTAACAAAAATAGTGTCTCTTGTTTTTGTTCAGTAATAAAATATTTACACTACTTTACTATTTTTTAATGCTTATTAATAACTAAATCATATTATATATATTATACTTTAATATATAGTTCAACAATTAGAGATTTAGCCAGAAATTATTTAAGGGAAGACATTTAAAATTTTTATATTTACATTGCTTATTCAATAAATTTTTAAATGTCATTAAAATCTCATCTACTGTATTTTGTTTATTCTTAAGTTATGTTGGATAACTATAAAAAGAAATCAAATACTTGATTTGCTTTACTCGATACATTTTTGGCCTTTGTCAATAGTGCAATCATATAAGGGTTTTATTATAATCAAAAAAATTGCATTAAATAGTATCATTATTATGTAATTTGTTAAGAATTAAATATTTTGGCAGGCAACAATATCTTTTTAAAAATTATGTTTTTACTCATTCTATATTTTTTAGATTTGAACAGTAATGTGAATTATGGATCAATTGCAAGTTTTTAGCTAGAAAACATACCCATGTCCACAGTCAATGAAAAATTGTTTAGTAAAATATGTAAAAAGATAACACTATATGAAAAAAGATAATATCCCTATTAAAAATAAAAAAAGCTATTTAATAAAATGTGAAAAAAGATAATATGGCATAATGAAAAAAAGACAGAATATTGCTATTAAAAATATTTTACACAAGACAGGAGCAGAATCAATTCTAGGATCCCATATTTCAGAGCTGGATACTCTATCACTACTCTAAGCTGAGCAACACATAGGAGTCCTGTAAAATATCATTGATAAAGATAATTTCATCATATTAAGAATTACTGTTATTATGAGACAATATTTTTAAATATGTTTTGTTTTTAAATAAATTATTAATAATAATATGTTATTTTTTATATAAATTAGAATATTTAAATAAAATGTAAACACTTTCATTTATATATACATTTTTTAATTTTAATGATAAAAGGGTATTGGCCTGTTTGTTTTTATGTGATGGTAGCGTATTGTATAGTATATTTCAAGGCTCAAGTCTAAGTAAATAAGTGTTCCTCTTATATTTAAATAAAATTATTTACAATCAACATGTTTTTAACAGTAAAGTGATTTGCAAATCTAAACATTTATGTATAAGTTTTATTAAATATCTTGACAAAATGTTGTTGGTCTCCTTGATTTAATGCAATGATAAGAGTATATATATATATATATATATATATATATATATATACTCTTATAGCTCAAAATATACTATATATATATATATATATATATATAGTATATTTTGAGCTCAAGCCTCAAAATATAAGGCTCAAGCAATTGTTACAATAAGATTAAGTAAAGAAATATTCCACTCATATTTAAATAAAAAATATTTACACTCAGAATGTATTTCTAACAATGAAATGATTTGAAATTATATATGTTTTATTAATTATCTTAGCATCTTGACACCCCCATGATGAAGCATCTTTTATGCCCCACCCAACCTGCACACCTGCATGTAGTGAACCTGTGTTGACATATTTAAAAATGTGAGTTTGTTTACAATAAAATAATTTATTTTTATATAAAATAACAGGCCAAAAACAAAAAAATAATTCCCAGAATTATTAATTTCTAGTGAAAAATTAATGTAGGAAGCCTAAAATCAGTGGTAGAAAATTATTAAATGCAACAAAAAAACTCAAGCCAAGAGTTGATTTTGTAAATTTCTATTTGTACTCCAAAGTGATAATTTTAGCCTTAATCAATCCCAGGTTATCATTGAGTTTCTGACTCAAGAATGAATGTATCATATGATTTTTCTAGCTTAATTTCAACATTTGCAATGGAAACATTAATTTACTCTATTTCAAGGTCAAGTACTGCAAGCTTAGCTAATTAGCATTTACCTGATGACAATGTCACATTTAATCCAACAGACTAATATCTACTTGTTGGCTTTTATCAATGCATTTAAAAGCTTCATTTACTTACAATAATAATCTGATATTCAAACACCCTAAATTTTGAATTCAAGAATTAACTTGTTTATATAATTATATAGATCCATTACCAAGGCTTGGGTTATTGATTACTCAAGTTTATTTTAGATGACTATAGTTGGGGAAAAATAGATAAAAATTACTGCTGTAATGTGGTAGAGAAAATCTTGAATGTTTTGTTTAATAAAAAGTGCCTACAATTACTGCAAACACCTATCATTGTTGGCTTAAAAATAAATATTATAACATTATAAACAATTTTGCTTGAGTTCAAAATTTTATGATGTTAAATCTTGGGTTATTAATGTGAATAATAATAATTTAAGGTTACCATCCCCCCCCCAATTTAAAACAAGGACATTTGAAATAGCTCAGTCAGCATCAATATAGTCACTGTCATAGAACATAAATTGAAAAGATATCACAAATTATGCTTATCTTTCATTATCTTTAATTGAAGGAATACAGCAAAGAATCAAGTGTAGAACTAGAACAAAATGGTTTTAATAAAAAAAAGGTACAAAAGTACTTATAGTTTCTTTAAAAACTAATCAGGGACCAATGGCCAGAAAAACAGTACTGTACTGGTAAAATCAGTATGTATGGCCACCTTATAATAATTGAATGGTCTTATTGCTCAATAGACCTCCATTATACTGTTCTATCTTTGCATCAATCCAGGTACGGCATTAATTTAAATAATAGAAAAGAAGCAAAATTGGTTTATGAATGTGTAGATATAATTCAATGCTTAACAGCCAACAATTAGTATGAGAATTTTAAAGAATTTATTGCTTACTCAAGATTGCAATATATGATTCTAGAGTAAAGTTAATAATAATAATTATTGATTCTAATATGGAGATAATTTATTTGTATTTCAGTTAAATTTGTTGTAACGGTTAAAAAGTATTGATGTTAACTTTTTTTTAAAAAAGAAATATTATAGATTTTGTAAATTTTAATATATGTAACGATTTTATATTTCTTAACTTTTTAAAATGTTTTTATGAAACAAAAAGTTTCAATGCATTTTATTTTAGATTTTTTTAAAAATTATTTTATAAATTCAGAAAAATTATTTTCACCATTACACTTCACTGAAAGAGAATAACTAACCTAACCATTGTTTTCAATTTTCTAAATGCCTTTAATAAATTGATCTAAAAATATATAATATTTATTATTAAACATTCTATTTTTAAGTAATATGTTCTGATGAATTATTAATAACAACATTAGCAAAAAATTTCAGTTTTTATTTAAAAAAAAAAAAAGAAATAAATTTTTCAATTATGAAAACTATAGATTTTTAACTTTTTTTATTCTTCTATTATGATTATCATATTTTAATTAAAGTACAGATTTAAAAAAAAAACTTTAGTAAAAAAAAATATATTGCAACTTATTGAAGATTTTTGAACATTAAAATAACTTGAATTAATATAAAAATTATCTTTAAAAAACATTTTATTCGTTTTCTTATATAATATGAAACACAGTCCTCTTCATTTTATAAAAACAAACTTGATTTTATAAAATCTTAAATTAAATTTTTATTAACTCAACATTTCTAATATTTGTGTCATCCCTGAGAATTAAAACAGGCAAAACTCTGCATACATATTACCACTCAGTGCAAGCCAGAGTAATCAATGGATGCCAGAAGGCTTGTGCATAAAATCCCCATCTAGTGCCTACTCATCCAATATCCCTAGACTAGTTTCTAACTTGTGGCCTTCATCAGTGAGGAGCTTCGGATCTGAGAGCAAGCATAAGAAATGGTGATCATGTGATGTTTATGCTTGAAAGTTCTATGGTATACGAGGGAGGATGCAAAAATAACCGGAATTTTATAATAAACAATCGTTAGTCATTTAATACAATACACAAATCTAAACATGTTTTGAACTTTTCAAAGCAGTCTGAAAAAATTTATGAAATAAAGCCTTTTAATGCCTGTATCATATTTTTTTCATCACTTCTAAGTCAGCAAAAAAAATTTACAGGTTAGTCAAATAGCAAATCTTGCCATGCTTGAGATGCACTTTTTAGAGATAGCTACAAGCAATTGTGATTTTAGCCTCTTCAATCAATTTATTTAAACTAAAGTCTCATTCTAAGCTGCTAAGATACTCAGTTGGAACCTCCTCTTCATGTCCTGAAAAAATCTTAATTTTTAAGTGTTGATTGACAGTACTGGGATTAGAATTATATGCATGTGTATTAATGATGGTGTATGCATCCTTACTAACATCTGGTTAACTATTTTCATCCACAGTACTTAGTTTTTCTATAGCCAAGTCTACCTTTGATGAGATTTTCTTTTTGTTTTATATCTAGTTCTATTTTCATTAACATCTCTGTTATCCCCTCTGCATTTTAATTTGACTTTCATCTTTTATTTTAATATTTTCAATTGCTGAGTCAGATAGTTGATTTCTTCTTTTGCTTGAATCAACCCTTGACTATTCTCTATTTTTACCTCTTCAACTATCTTATATAATAACTCAAAATTTCATATCCTATTCATCTTTATTCAATTGAATTTCGAGACTTATTTTACCAATATTACTTTCCAACCTTATACAGTGAGTTTTCTAATCTACTTATTATTTTTTCACTTAGTTGCTCTATTTTTTTGTTTTCTTTTGTCTGACTTTCAATTTGGTTTTTAAGACCTTCATTTTGTTCTTCCATTTGGCTTTTCAATTCTGTGAACATGCTTTCCATGTTCTCTTTACTTTCTTTATTTTGGGTTTCATTTTTTTATTCAATTCTGTGAACATGTTTTCCATGTTTTCTTTATGTGTTTTAAGATCTTCACTTTGTTTTTCAAATTTTTTATCCAATTCTGTAGACATGTTCATGATCATATACATAAACTCACTATTATGTTCCTCAGTTTAATTTCCCTGAGCTTCCATTTCTGCTTTAGTTCGGGTAATCATATATAACAATTTTAAAACTAACTGCTAACTTTTCTATAACAATTTTAAATATATATATAACAACTTTAACAATTTTTTCTTCTGTATGTATTTAATAACTAGAATGCCCATCCCTTTTTCCACCATGTAGCTTTTCTAAAAATGCACTCTATTCTAGTTTTAATGCCTTATTTTATTTGCCTACTATTATCTCTACCAACCTATTTCTATTACTATCGCTGTTTAAAACACATGAGTTTATTGATTGATTTTTTTTTATTTTTTGTTTATAGCAAAATAAATTATTATATTTCTCATTCGACCAAGTATTTATGACTAATTTATTTTTTTCCGAATACTACTTAAAAAAATTAAACTAACCTGGGTTCAATCCCTCTTTTTTTAATTGAGATAATCCCAGAACAAGACCGCCAAATGTAATGCCAATCAGCCTTTGAACAATTGATAATTTATCAAAATAACAAATAAATAATAATAATAATCGTAAATTCAATTTTGGTCTAGGGGAATTATTAACATCCAATAAGCGACTGTGACTATCAAATTTTATTTTGAATTGACTAATTAATAATAATCATGGCTAATGACCAGATTAAACATGCATAAAAATAAGTCTTTATTCAGATTTAATCCTATTTCCTTATCACTGACCCCCTCCTCCACATTAATACTGTTATTAAATAACAAAATAAATAATCGGCTTGGACTTCCGATGAGAAATAAACAAGCAATAAAATTATTAACAATAATAATAACTTTAATTAACAAATAGAATGATAATAATAAAAAATTTGTATATCTAAAACTGTATGAAGAGTATGTGTGAGAGGAAAAATCTTTGTGAATGTATAATAACTTATCAAGAAAAAGTATATAATAAGTTCATACAATTAACTTGATATCTCCATGAATGTAGATATATATTTCTGTGTCTGCGATTATAGATATATGATCATTAAAATCATTAATTTTAAATGTCTGCTAGCAATTTTTTCATATTTTGACTTTTTGTGATTTATTTCCATTGTAATTTTCCTGTAAAGTTTTTCTAGATATTTAGAGCATAAAATTATGTAGATTTATAAATAATTCATAGAAGAATATTTCCCTTTGATAATTCATTAGAGGCACATTTTCTTATATTGTAAGTGCCACATGTTTTTAGCTTCAGACAGTAATTGATAGACTGGCAAGCCTGATGTTAAATTTTAAGGCATTTCTTTATTTACAGTTTAATAGTCAGTTACACCACTGGACAAATTAGGGAAGGCATTCTGAAGTTTTATCCCAGAGACTCCATTATCAATTTAAACAGTCATTACAATTTTTTTTATTTCCCTCTTATAAGACCAATGAAGAAGTAACAACTCCCACATTTTATGTAAAGCAGTTGATCAAAGAGAGCTTCAGTTGGTTCCCATAGCAATAATCTTTTAAAACAATTATTCTTTATTTTGAAACAAAGAATCATAATAAAATTTTAATTTTGACAATTATTATTAAATATCTTACTTTATAATTTATTTATACACATAACTTTCATACATAAAAGCCATGAATGTAAGCTCAGCCAAGGAGGTTACAACTTATAATATAGACACTTTTTATTTGTATATTATGTAGAATAAAAATTAAGGTTATAGTATAAACAAATTTTTAAAAAATAATTTTTAATAATAAATTGAGAAGTCATATTTATATATTATACATTCACTGAAGCAATCAGAATAAAAAAATTAACTATTGTATTTTTATTTTTAAAATAAAGTAAATCACAAAATGCCTGACTTTCATTGCTATTAAATATGCTCTGGGTGTTTTTTTTTTCAATAACTTTTATTGTCTTGTAATTATATAATAATAGTCTTGTTATCAAGAAATTAAAATATGCCTAATTAATTTGATGTTTTAAATCACTATCAACCTTTAGTATGTTCTGGTATTTTGTAAAACTTTTGGCATTATCCTCTAAAAATATTTTTTTAATACTGCACTTAAAATTTGCAAAAGATAATACAGGAAAAATAAAGGTTGTGTGCTTTCAATATAAACTGAAGAAATTTTAGTACATGTAACTGTGTATGGTGTTTCAAGATGAAAAAATGGCTACTGGCATATTGTAAAATTTATTTACAAATTTTAAGTTTTCCTTAAAGTGAAAGTTTATGACACTCAGACAAGAACATGTAGCTGCTTGAATACCATGAAATTTGTAAATTTTGATGGCCTTTTTCATTTGTTTAGTTATCTTTTTGTTTAATCACATTTTTCCTTGAACAGCATGTAGTTGACATTGTATAATTAGATACAGTGTAATTCATAGCTCAACTGTATTCTAATTTCAGAAGAGTGACTGTGATTTTTAAAAAAATTTTTTTCCTTTTTTTTTCCTATGTCAAAGCATCAGCTGGGAAGCAAACCTGGGATAACTGCTTGTAAGGCAGTTGTGCTAACCACTCAGACACCAACACTTGACAGTGACTGTGATTTTGCTTTACTTTTAATACATTAATAAAATCATGTTTGAAAATACGTATCATACTAATTATTAGCATGTGACCATCTACTTCAGATTTCAAAATTACATTTTATTTTAAATAAATCATTCTATTGAATAAGCAGATTTTAAATTTGATATATTCTTTTTATACTTTTAACTTATCCAAATATATCATGCTTTCGTGACACCCTTAAGTTTTTTGGAGAATTAGAAACATTTTTTTTCTGCTGATAGTTGGTAAATTTCGAATAGCAATATTTGTTTATTTAATGTGAATTTCCATTAATTTTAAAAAATTTCAAAACTACAATGTACATTTAAAATAAAACCTTTTACTTTAAATAATAAATAAATAAATAAAGTATACATTTAACTTGCACATTACAATTCATATAAAAAACATAAAATATTAAATGTTTATCCTAAAGAGAAAAGAATAATTTGTTATATGTAGACATAATATTATTACTTTCAAACTTTAAAAAGTAAGTTAAAATATTTAAAAAGCACACTTTCTTGTTCAAGATAAATGTATATAGTTGAAATAAATATTTTCTTTATTGCTCAAATTTTGTAAATCTTCAAGCATTTAATGCACAGTACAGATAACATAATAGATCGTCCATTATATTAGACTTTTTTAACAGTATGATGCAAAGAATTGGCTTGCAAGCAAAAATTTAGAATACCATATTTTAGCAGATTTATAAACATAGTACTTTTACCTGGAAAATGTTTGTTTGATGGTTTAATAAAATTGTATTAACTATAATATTCTTGATGTGTGTTTGTTTATATATTGTTATTTTGTACAAGAGTTGGTCAAACAAGTTAATTTTTCTAAGGGAAAAATAAAAACTAATTGCACTCAAATGTAGCTAATTTCTAATTATAGATATTTGTCAGAGCTAGAGATTGTAAAATTTATTAAGTAAGAAATACAACTTTAATTAAAAATATATTTTAAAAAATACAACTTTAATTATGATTTCAAAGAAGAATATTGTCAGACGCTATTAAAACTCAAAACTGTCTTACAATTATAACCTGGCTGTAATGTCAATCATTGAATTAACAGGATTGAAGATTGAAGCCAAGAAAAAAGGCAACTGAAAATGTTCAGCAGACGTGGCTATTTATTTTAGTGCTGTTTATAACTAAATGTCATAAGAGGAGTTTAAGAATTTTTACAGATTGTCTTAACATATTATTGTTTGATGAACCAGAGGGCTACCATACCCTATTAGTAACAATAGAATTAAGTCTATGTATTATAACCACATCTGTTAAAGTGATCATACATATCATTGAAATAATCTGCTAATCTGAAATTCTTATTGCATGTTATATTATTAACTACTTCATTCAGACTGTAATAATGGGATTGTCATTTTATTTTAATACATGTATATCTTGCTGTGCTACCCTTACGATTACTCATATACAGAAGATCCAAACATATCAATTAGCATAATTTGACAAGCCATTGGAACACCCAAAAAGACTAATTAATGCCCAACATAGTAATTGACACAATTCATCAAGCCATTGGTGAAACAGAAATTATTTATGTGATGCCGTAGCAAATCTGAATTGCATAATTAATTATAATTCACCAATAAATATTGGGATTTTGATTTACATAGAGTATTTGAGTGACCCCTATAAGACAATATAGAAAAATAATTTGTTATGAATAATACTGAAAGGGGTGAAATAAAAATTATCACTCTGTTGCACTTTGTAGCCCAGATGTAATTCAAGCAGCAAATCATTTATGTAAACCTAAAAATCTGAATTTAAATATTCAATACATTATTATTTTAACCATCTACAACCTAATGCTTTTAATTTCAGAATCACCATCTAAACAGAGGTAAAAATATTTTCAAATTCAATATAGCATTGCAGTAATTAGAAAAAGATGATGTCTTAAGTAATTATTTAGCATAAACAGTGTGCATGGCTGATGAAATGCTCTGTGGACAACTATTGATAATCACTGACCTTACTAACAAAACAGCAATCAAAATGAGTCTTTCCCACAAAGCAGTGCTCAACTAATCAAAATAATTTCAGATTGGAACAATAACTAACTTGTGTCAAATAAATGTTGTTAAAGCAAAAGAAATGGGTGAGAATGAAGCAATCAAATATGAATGTTGTGGGCAAATGGAAAAATATCAAATTTATAAAAAAAAGTAGGTAACATGGCAAAGATTTGTAAAAATAACCACAAGGGGAAAAATCCTCAATACAATCTAATGGAAATAACCAGTAAGTAGATATTAAAAATGTAAATACAATAAATAGTAATCAAATAATGCCATCAGTTAAAATATTTGATTAACAGAAGTTCAGGGATACCTTTAATGTCATGAAAAAGATTGGAAATTAGTTTTACATACAATAAAATGATCAAACTTGAATGAGGGAAAAATTGAGATAGCTGGAAATTATTGTACAGGTACAAATAGCAAATTTGCCTAGCTTTGTTATATTTTGCCCTGAAAAAAACTCCTACAATTAGAAAAGACTAGTTTAAGTTTATGGGCATTAAAATAATAATTGTCAAAAAATTATGATTGATAAAAGAAATACATAATATATTCTTATCATTATTCAAAATAAAACAAAGGGAAATAAATACAAACTCAGTTGTGATACAATTGAAAATAAATGTTAAATCTATATGTGTAAACCATGGAAATACTATATGTGCAGCGAGAATAGAGTATTAATTCCCATGGAAACTTTTTTAATGGACTACACCTACATTAAGTATTACTAATCTGAATGGCAGAACAATCAACTTTAGTACTAAATAAAAATAATTATCTAGTAACAAAACGGACTAATCAATATCCAAAATTCGATTTCAATGTCATATTCTATCAAATATTTGTTACAGAAATATCAGGAGAGATTTTAATCCTGACTATATCTTTTGATCTGTTCAGATCCAACTGGCTAAAACATTTGGCATTATGACTACACCAAAAAAATTTCAATTAAAAATGGACCAACTATAGCAAGGAATAGATGGTGTGGTGCTAACATTGATTATATTTTGTTAATGGCCAACTTAAAGAGAGAACTTCAGAACAAAGTCTTAGAAGTTTGTAAAAAGCTTGCAAGATTAGAGGTCAGATTAAATGCTGAAAAGGTGCTTGGAATACTTTCAGAAATCAATTTTTAGGACACATAATATCCAATATTGGTAAGAATCCAATTCTGAAAAGATCCAAGCTATCACAAATGGAAAAAGATCTCAGAATGTCAAGTACTTACAATCTTTTCTTGTCTTTATATTTATGCTTTTTTAAATGGAAAACCCATAAAGCCAAAAAGCTATGTTAGCTACTGGAAAATGAATCAAAAGTGATGTTAGAGCAAAAACTCTGAAGACCCATTTATCAAACAAAGACTATGCTAACATTGGAAGGTTTATTAATAAATTATTATAACACTGCACATGTGATGCATCTGAGTATAAATTGGAAGCAGTAATAAACCACCCCATGAATGAAGATGAGTGATCCACAGCCTTTGCACCAAATACATTGTCAATGACTGAGAAAAACTGCAAAGAATTGTTAATGATCTTATTTAGGATTAAAATGTTCCATCAATATTTATATGCTCATAATTTTGCAATTGTAATGACAGTAAACCATTATTGGGAATGTTTTTGAGATTAAAATAATTATTTGATTATTTCAGCCTATGCATGCTATGTTGGAATGAGATATGAATATATACTTGAATATAGAAAGTATACTGTTATAATACACATTAAGGCACTGTCTTGAATACCAGATGTCAAAAAAAAAACATTATAACAAGGCTAAATTATTTAGATAAACTGAAATCATTCGACTAGTGAGATAATAGCTAAGTGGACTAAAGTTAACAATGGATATAAACTATTATTTAACTAGATATATAATTGATGGTTGAGTAAATGATCTAATGATCTTTTAGTAGCATTCTGGAAAATGTAAGAGCAAATATTGGTAAATAAGGTATGCATACTAGTAGGATATTGAAGGTCATAACATTCCAAGTATGCTCTGAAGTTATGAAGAATACCCAGGAAGTATGTGAAATAAGATCTTAATACATTTCTATGCATGGTGATCAACAATTGACAAAAACATTGAAAACTTAGTAAAAGCATAAGTAAAATGTCAATCATTATAAACCAGAGACCCAAAACATATACTTCATAGCCAATTACAACTAAACCATGGTAAAGAGTTGACATGGACAATGCAGGATCCTTCAGAAGGCAGTTATTTCTGATTATGATTGGCTGAAAGGAATATAGGCTTGTAAAAAATCCAGAACTTATAAAAACAATATTGTTAAAGAGATTTTTGCCTCCCATGGAATCCCAGAAATTCTTGTAATGGATAATGGATCTGATTTCTCTCAGAGACTTTATGAATGAGTAGGGTATGAAGCACATCAGTATTCTACCATATGATCTAGAATCAAATGGACTAGTTGAAACAAGCTCTTAATAAGACATTCTCTACACTCTATGAAACATTTCACACAGCAACGTTCTACCAGCACTTCCATAACATCAATGGAGATTTCATCAGTTGAAAAATTACTAAGTTACCAAACTATCATTATTGTATCCATCAGAAAATTCTATAGAAACTGTGATAATCAAAGCCAAACACAAAGAAAATGCTTGGGTCAGAAATTCATTAAGGAAAAATTGGATACCAAGTGTAATAATTAAGTTACTATAATGTAAAATTGTGTTTATGTAGTGTGAAATAGGAACAAACATGGTTATGTCTTTACATTAATCATACAAGAGAACATGTAATGAATAACTGTTTACATTTCAATGTAGAATTAAGTCAGAGGCTTATTGGAAAAAATAGATACCAAGAAATTAAATTAGAAATTAAAGAGGAAATATGGGGTTCATATTTGAGGAAGTTATTCCTAAATCAGAAATGTATATATCTCAAACATAGCAGAAGTTACAAAAGTATCTAAAATGTTACATTATCAGAGGAAAAATCATAATTTTCTGAAATAAGGAAAGGAGTAATGTGTATACATATATGTATAGAATAATTTATTTTATATAAGTATTAATCAAACAAGTTAATTTTTCTAAAAGAAAAAGAAAACTAATTCCATCTATATTTAGCTAAGTCCTAATTATAGATAATTGTAACCCAGAAATTGTGAAATTTATTAAGTAAGAAGTACAGCTGTAATTAAAAAGGTAATTAAGAAATACAATTTTAAAAAGTAATTTGTTCATTCAGAAAACGATAAGATACTATAAAAACCTAAGATTAACTACTATGTAAATACAACATCGCTAGAATGTCAATTAGGATGGGAGATTGCCATGGCACTGGATGATCTTCAGCTGAAATAGGTATTTATCCCAGTAAGATTAATCACTGTAAATTCTTATGAGAGCATAGAGTTTTTACAGGATATTGTTTGGTAAGCCTAATAGCCAAAACATTCTAAGTAATGATAGAATTAAAAGTGTATATATTATAATCACTCCAGCTGAATTATTCTTATTGCATATTATTAACAATTTTATTCAGATTATAATAAACACCTAATATTCTCTATTCTTGTTGGATTGTTAATTTATTTTAATTTATGTATATCTTGCTGTAGAACCATTGTAACTATTCCTTTATAGCAGATCCAAATATATCAATTCTATAGTTGCAATACCTTATTAAGTTATGTAAATAGGGGATTTGAACTCAAAGATTTTTCAGTCTATTCATCCTCCACTCTATCTTAAGCAGCAGATACACATGAACACACATGGGTGAAAAAGATACGATTCCCAAATATAGATATTTCATGCAGAACCAGCATTCATCAGTTGGGCCAGATCATAATCTCCTACACATATAGGCAATCAGTGCTTGGTTTATATTAAGATAGCAATTCCTTAAACTTTAATGGACAGGCTTAAATCTTTTTACCCTTCCAACTATTCAACCATCCATCTCATTAAAAAACTGACAATAGAATGCTCGAAGCTCTTGTTGAATTTGATATTATAAACATATCCATGTAAACATTATGTCAATATAACCCTTCATATTATCAGACATTACACATTAATTTATATATTAATAGGAGAGGGATGGGCTGAACTTATACTAAGATGTAATCTATTTCCTAAGCAATATGTAATTCTAAGGCAGTATGTCATTTGCTTATACTGAATGTTTCCTTCATATGTAAATAGATGGATTTGAACTCAGGATTTTTCAATTTATCCTCCCCTTTATCTCAAGCAACCAATACACATGACCACACACGTGTGAAAAAAATAATTTCAATATTACTGTGGGAACATAAGGAATATCAGCTATATGATTGAGTGAGAAGAACAACAATCATGAAGTTTTTAACTTACTTATTCAGACATTTAAGAAGTAGATAGACATAATTTTCTTGGTTAAACTTTTAATGAAATCAGGAAAGACTTTGCCATCTGAAAATAACAAACGAATTCTGCTTTCTCATTTCTGTTTTATTTAACATTTTCTATTTTTTAGATTTTTATCTTTTCAAGGGAAGCCAAATTCTTTATTCACTGTTAGTGATTTATTCTTGTTTCTTTTAAATAAAAGAATGCCTTACAAATAGAAAATATATTGTAATGTTATATGAATTTCTATTTTATGATAAATATTAAACACATAGCTTGGTGTATATGTAAGTTAAACAGAACTAACTACAGTTTCATTTAATTTAAAATATAATAAATATAATTTGATTTTATTCCATCTAAAATGTTTAAACGGAATTGGATAATTTTTAAAAAACTTATTTAAAACAAATGTATTTAAGCTAAAAACAAATTACTTAATATATGTGTATAATGTATATGTTTACCACATTCGTGCATAAATACATATCTAAACATAATATAATATTTGTGTGCATATGTTTAAATTCAATATATAATAATTTGAATATTACTATGGAATAATTTTTTTCCGTCTTCCATGCTTTTAACTAAATTTCTCCTTTAACCACAACTGCTCTATCTATGCTCACTGATCATTATGAAGTGACCATTTCATTACACACACACATATATATATATTCACAAAAAGTAAATAAACATATATCAATGGTTGATTAATAAACTCAATAATTAAGAATTTCTGGATCAAAGTTCAACTTGTTATTTCGGATGCTCTATCGTGCGCTGTTTGACGCAATTAGTAAAACATCCGACTTGGTATCAGGAGGTCCCAGGATCGATTCGGGTGCATCAACTTGTTATGAATTCCCAAGAAATAAAGCCATTAATGGTTTTTTCTGATGCTCTAAGATCATTAACATTTAATTTATGATATATATATATTAAATACACATAACTTAGTGTTCATGAAATTTAAACAGAAGTAATAAAACGTCCAGAAGATACGTATTAGCAACACGTAAATATTAGATATGTCATCTATTCTAGCCTTCTAATGATTTTAAGTATTCGTTCATTGAGGTTGGTGGAAAATAGAGAATAATATTTATATTTAGCCTGATTTAAATAAGATATGAATTATTTTGAAATTACAATTAAATATTTAGATAATAAAGAAGTTATGCAGATCTTTCTTTAATATTATGAAATTGTTAAAAAATGAAGCTCTAGCTTAATCCTGTAAATGTTGAATCATAATTTCAGAATAATTTATGCCTTATTTAAATAAATTCAGATTAATGCTTAAATTTTACTCTCTATTTTCCAACTACTCAAGGAACGAATATTTAAAACTTATCAACAGCATAAGGAATAAATGGTCCACTTTACTCTTTGCATTTATTGACATTCAAGTATTGTTTATACATAGCTTTCAGACATGTTGCTACTCCCATTATATAGTTTTACAGAAAATGTAAATTTTTTGTTTCTAAAGAATTTTTTAAAAATGTAAAATTTTTAAAATGTTGTAATGTGATTAAATTTTATTACAATAGCTCTGATCATGCATCCTAATTTGTCCAGGATAGATATTAAAATTATTGCTATAATTAATATCAGCATAATTAAATATAGCTTAAAAACTGATCACATTAAAGTCATCTAGTTTCAATCATGAATGATTGCAGTATACTCCATAGATGACTATTTATTATTATGGCATTAATTTATAATAAATTATTTAAAAGTAAAATTGTGACTATATGTTTTTATTATGCTGATATCAATTTATGCGCTGGGTAGTTTGGTGCAATGATAGAGCGGCAGATTCTGGAGCTCAAAGTCGATGGATTGCAATTCCAGCTCTGCCACTTTTACTGCTCAAACTTTTTACTAATTTATTTGAGCATTACTTTTATCAATTTTTCTTTGTAACACCACAAATGTAAATACTACAAAAGGTAACTGCAAATAGTACACCTAATTCTGTTTTTACATGACAGATTGCTTCCTGAAAATTACATGTAAAAAATTTGTAAAGAAATATATTGTATATATGGAAAATTAGAAGATTGGTCTGGATCTAAGAAATCAACAAACATAATGAAATAAACCATATGGAAAATCTTGTATTATCCCATATGTGGAATCTTGCCAGGCTTTTTTTTTATAATTATTTCTTTTCAGGGGCATCAAAGTACTTGTTTATGTTTCCGTCTCAAAATTATTTTACCGAATATATGTTACAAGTTGAGTTTAAAAAATATTAAGAAATCAATTATAAATTCCTGTTAAGTTTAAAAAATATTTTAAAATGTCTTATAAATTCCACTTACAGGATTTAATTAATTATTTTCTTTTTATATATATTATAACATAGAAACATTAACACGTTGCAAACAATGTCATGATTTTTTTACATTTAGCATAACATTATCAATGAGTGTGTTTGTTAATTTTTTTTTTGTAAGATTTTGTCAAAATGATTAAAATTTGGAATCTTCTATTGACAAAAAAATATGAAGTGGAGCTTTTCCAAAATTATAAAATACTGCCCATTTGAAAAGGCTAATGGCCATTGTATGACACTTTATATGCAAACAGATATACAATGATAATGCAATCTGAAAACTTGTTCCAAACAAATATCCATTTGGAAAGGAACATGGTTTGAAGACTCCAAAATTTCATTTCTGATAGCACTCAGACAATCAACTTCTTAATATTTTTTTAAACTTAACAAGTAACACATACTTGGTAAAATAATATTGACAAAAAAAACAAATATTTTGAGCCTCTGAAAAGAGATAATTTTAAAAAATGCCTTATAAGCTTCCAAATATGAGATAATATGCAAATACCCTTTTTGTAGGTGGATTATTTGATATTCTATAAGGGCTACTGAAAAATGTTTCAGATTTAATTAACAAAACATGGATTTGAAAGTATGCATACAATGTGTAATTTACCAACTATTAAATTTTGACAAAATTAATAAATTAAATTTTGCTTTAATTTTTATTACATTTTTTTAGCATCGACACCAATAAGGTACACTTTTTTTAAGAAAACTAACTGAATTTATTTATTAGAAGACATTAACATAAATTGCAAGCATTAATCTTACAAAGTAAAATTAATTGGTGGAACACAAGTGAACATGGGTCAAAATAAGACTAAAAGATGAAAATAGTTATACAATATTAAGTTATAATTGCAAAGCTTACAAACAAAACCAGAACAAGATTCATACTGAAACTTAATAGATTCCAATGTTAATCATGAGTTAAAGAAGATGCTGTCTAATAAATATTAAAATTGGCATATGTCAAATGATGGTACATTTGATGAATAAAAGACCTTTAATATTTACTTCACTCTTTTGCCTTTATCTTGACATATCAACCAGTTTATAATTTTGTCTCATATTTTTTTAAAATTATTATTTACATTACATTGACAAATTATTCTCATTTTTTAAATATATCAGTTATATGTAAAGAAAAAAATATTACTTTAATCTATTATAATTGATTAATAATTTATTATCTAGTATGATTATAGCAAATAATATTGTTGACTGTATTATTATAATTATATATAGTATTATAAAAAATTAAATATTTCACTGAGAAAAATACAATATTTATTTTATCCCTACACACACACCCATTTTAATATATTTATAGTACTTGGGTAAATAGTAAATAAACAGGGAAAATCAAGATAATTTTTCACCTCGGAAAAACTTTATGTGTATCATGCCACTAAGTTTTTTCTTAATACTTAAATATTTTGTAATTGTGGGTATAATTATTTTTTCAAATTATTAACAATTTCATAAATTTCTACTTAGCATTTTTATTTACTTAGACATATTATATAAAAAATAAAAATGATTACAAATAAAAATTATTGATTTTAAGTTGTAATTTTAATTTAATCAATTAGAATTTGGAAATGTATATTTTTGACTTTAAATCTAAAAAAAGCATTTATTCTTTCAATAATTTTTATACAAATTAATAAATTATTTTATGTTATTTCATTTTCTCAAAATGAAAGAAAGTATAGGTATGCTTTCATTGCTAATTATTTTATGTTATTTCATTTTCTCAAAATAAAGAAAGTATAGGTGTGCTTTCATTGCTAAGTAATTGGTTTTTTTTTTGAAAAAATACAGAACCTAGTGCTGATTTTAGTTTTTGCGTCCTCAGCATTTGATTCCCCGATCATCCGCGCAAGTATCCGATTCCTTAATTCAGCACTATAGGTATATGTAAATTATTATTACAAGATGTAAAAATAAAGTCGTAAAATTAATCTTATAAAGTATGACTTAATGCTCAAAAAGACAATCTACAAATATAGTGCTTTACGGAATAATTTTGATGCCAGAGGTATTTCTTAAAAACTGCTCATTTTAAAGTTATTAAAAAGATTTATTTAAAATGATCATTTGAACAAAGTAATGGATGTATTAGAAAAATTTATATATATTAAATGAAAAATTATAAATATATTAATATTTCAAGGTGGCATCTGAGGCAGATGGTACTACCAATCTTGTAGAAATATTACTGTATACACGAAAGTTGAAGTACAGCAAAACTTAGTGTTTCCCTGAAGGTTTGTGATGATGGTGTTCTAGTTGTACTTTTATATTGAACTATTTCCATCATCTAATATATGTATTAAATGTCTTTAGAAAAATGTAACTTTATTTAAATATTCCAAATACATTCAACCGTTAGTAATAGTACATCAAACAGATTAGTATATGCACAAGGTTTCGAGAAGTATTAGTCTCCCCTCTTCTTCAGGTGTTGCTGGCCTGACCAGTGACAGTACTAGCATGGGATTTGAACCTGGGTTCTTAGATTCTTGAGTTTTGAATTTTAAGGTAATGCTCTGACCAACTGAGCCATCCTGCCAAAGGCAACAGTCTCTAGTAATTTCATATACTTATCTATGAGATTCCTCCTGAATTCTCCACTTTTTCCTAAGAGCAAAGTTGATTAGTGGTCCATACATTAAGTATAGTCAGTCTGGGTTGGCTTATGGTATTTTTTGCCATTGTCATGTGAGCAGCTTCTTTAAATTTTCTTCTTTGCACCTTTTCTTCTCTATCCAATATTTTTGTATTTTCCCAATTGAACATATGTTTATTGGCACATAGATAAATCTATAATTATTTTTCCTGCTGACAAAGGCAATGCAACAGTTGTAATGGATACAGCTGATTATGACAACTAAATACAAAAACTCCTCGCAGCAGGCCAATATAGAAAAGTTGCAAAAAATTCTATACTGAGTACAGAAGCAAACTTACAAGCATTACTCAGAAAGCATCACAAGTACTTCTCTGATTCAGAAAAAAGTAAAATAACATCATATTTCAGCAAAATTTCTGATCTCTATTGTCTACCTAAAATCCATAAGGATCATGTTCCATTAAGACCTAATGTTAGTTCTAGAGATTCACCTTGCCAAAATTTGGCAAGATCTCTTCTCAAAGTTCTAAATCCTTTGGCATACAAGACCCAGTCCTTTGTCAGGGATTCTAGACACTTTGTAGAATTAATCAAGAACATGAAAATTGAAAGAACTGACTTAGTGGTAAGCTTTGATGTGGAAAGTTTATTTTTTAATGTAACATGTGAAGAAGCATTATCTATTGTAAGGAAAAGATTAAATGGTGATAATAGTTTACAAATCAGAACAGGTCTTCCTGTTGATAGTACACAACCTACTTTCAATATAACACAGAATTCATCAAACAAAATCAAGAAATGGCTATGGGCGCACAATTATCTTCCCTGATTAGCAATATTTACATGGAAGAACTTGAAACCTTAGCCATAAAAACTACTCCATATCCACCTAAAGTTTGGCTTTGCTATGTGGATGATACATTTGTTATATGGGCTTTGCTATGTGGATGATACATTTGTTGTATGGCTACATGGTGAAGCGCTGCTAAAAACTTCCTGGAAACACATCAACAATATATCCCCTTCAATTAAATTCACAATAGAATCAGAACAAGAACAATAAGATGTTCTTGTGACAAAACTCCCTCATGGCAAAATCAAAACTACAGTTTACCGAAAACTTACACATACATAAAAATACCTATTCTATACATCCAATCATACCAGAAACATGAAACATGGAGTTATACTATTACTATGGAACAAAGGAAAAGAAGTTTGTTCAGAAATCAGTGATTTGGAAAAAGAAAAGATCTATATAGAACAAACTCTTATGAAAAATGGTTATCCATCAGCTGTTATTAAGAAAACTTTAAATAGATAAAAAGAACCATCAAGAGAATAGACAATTATTGGTACTGTAGTGTACATATACATTCCAAGAATAGCATACAAATTAAGGAAAATCTGCAATCAGTATAACATCAGAACAGTCTTCCAGAGCCATACCACCCTATAAGGAATTCTAACATCTCTAAAGCCTAAACTTGAAATGATGAAAAGAAAAGGCTGTATCTATAAAATACCAAGTGAATGTGGAATAACATATATTGATGAGACCAGTCGTTCCATTGAAAAGTGCTTGCAAGAACCCAAACTGATAATTAGAAGAGAGAAAACAAATGTGTCTAAGGTAGCAGAACATGTATGTGACAATGAACATATGTACAATTGGGAAAATACAAAAATATTGGATAGAGAAAAAAAGGTGCAAAGAAGAAAATTTAAAGAAACTGCTCACACGACAATGGCAAAAAATCACATAAGCCAACCCAGTGTGACTATACATAAATGTACAAAATCCACTAATCAGCTTTGCTTTTAGGAAAAAGTGGAGAAATCAGGAGGAACCTCATAGATAAGTATATGAAATTAATACAGACTGTTGACTTTGGCAGGATGGCTCATCTGGTTAGAGCATTACCTTAAAATTCAAAACTTGAGATTTGAATCTCATGCTAGAGGGGAGACTAATACCTCTCAAAATGTTGTGCATACACTAACCTGTTTGATGTGCTATTATTAACAGTTAAATGTATTTGAAATATTTAAATAAAGTTAAATTTTTCTAAAGACATTCAATACATATATTAGATGATGGAAATAGTCCAATATAAAAATATATACAGTAAAGCTGTTCATAATTTTGGAAAATAGTTATTATTGGCAACCATTATCAATCTACTGCAGGGTGAAGGTCTCTCCAAGTTCAATCCATCTTCTCTGATCTCTAGACTCTCTTCTCCACATTTATCCCTGCACATTTTCTTATTTCATCCATCCATCTCACATGTGGTCTTTTTCAGGGTCTTTTACAATCTCTTGGAATCCATTTTAAGATTTCGGTCATCCATCTATAATTAGATCTTCTAGCAATATGTTCAGTCCAATTCCACTTGAATCTTTTAATTCTTCAACAATGTCAGTAACACCTGTGTGTCTCTTACCCATATATTGCAGTTTTCAATCTCTTCTTGTGGCTGTTAGGCTAGGATGATTTTTCATACAAAGAAAAATAATACATTCTCCAATTAAATTAATGAAAGAAGAAGATGGATTCATGTTATAAAGGAATGGCCTAAAAATTGGGAAATAACTAACAATTTCAGAGACCTTAAACTTTAAGTGTTTACTGGCCACTAATCCTTCAATTATATAAAACAATTAATTATTACAAATAAATATTGTTTACACATTTAAATGTGGTGAGATGTGATGTACTGTGGCTTCTCCTTAAACAGAGTCAGGAATATCTCAGCAATTATGCCCTGAGAAACCTGTTAGCCACTTTATTTTCCATTTCCCATTCTAAGTTTTCCCATATTCTGCTCCATCCCATTTCCACAAACATAATCTTTGTCAACTCTATGGCCTTTATATCTTGCCCAAACTCAGCATAAAAACCAATAATCCCCTTTCTGTATAATCATTTTTTCATATTTATTCTTCTATAACTTCATTATATGTACCCTTTCTGTTTTCAAGCATTTACATTCAATTAATAGATGCCTAATATTTTCTATTCCTTCCTTACACAATTTACAAATTAAATCACCCGTATTTTTTCATTTACATGTATATTCTCTTGTTGGTAAAGATCCCGTTCGAGCCTTAAACTATAAACTACTTTCCCTACTATTATCATATATTAACTCGCACCTAATATTCTGTTTACTTCTATATATATTTAAACTCTTTTTACAGGTTTCTATTATTTCCGTGTATATATAATTTTTGGAATGAATAATAAAAATATATTCCTTGTAATTATCTATTTAATGCGCAATATTTTATTTATTATTTTTCATCTACAAATAATAAAAATAATAATTATTACCACGTATTTTAAATAGTATAAAAGCTACTGATTTATTTAAAATTTTAATTTATATACTGATAGTTTCAAAACTTAAACTTTATTTAATTCTTAAATTTGCACTACGAGTGACAGTATATATTTTTTATGTATTTTTTACTAAAATATTTTAAAAGTCATTCTTTTATATATATAGAAAAAGAAAATCAATATTTATTATATCTGCATAGTAAGATTTTCTGCTGTCAGTTTTACCTTATTCTTTCTGTCAGATAGGATACTCATAAGAAAAGAAACATGTGCGAAAAATAGATTTTTTTTTTAAGTTCGCAACAATTTTAGAAACAACTCCCTCCCCTTCATATCTATATTTAATTCTTTGTTTGAAAGCATTATACTGTACTTTCTTTTCCTAAAATTCAAATCACAAATTTCAATTTCTTGCTGATTACAATGAAATAAAAATTTTTTTGAATAGTTGAATATATTTCAATAAATAGGGAAATTAAACTATGTCTTCTTTTTTAGAATAAAAATAAAATAACTTTGAAAAAAAAAAAAGCAATAACAAACGTTATGCACACAATTCAATTTTTGCTACGAAATAAACTCATCACAACAACAATGATAAACACAATAAGAAAGAAAAAAAATATCCATTGATAACTTTGAATCAATCACTTCTTGGGACAAAATTGACAAATGGCCGCAAATGAAACCCCCTATTTATTATAAATGGAAGGAGAAGTCTATTATAAGACAAATTATGGAGACGATAAATAATGAGCACTTAATAGTAACAAGAGAAGATAAAGAGTCAAAGTTCGTTGTTTTAAATAAAATGGACTATGATAGAAAAATAAAAGAAGATATTTCACACAACCCTCAACTCTCCAAGCCATCTCATATTGCTGACCCACCTGATTACACACATGTTGAAAAGATAAATAATCACCAATATCCATATTTCGCGCTAAACCAGCACTCATCAGTAGGTCCAGATTACCATCTCCACACATATATACAATCAATGTTCAACTTTATATTAAGATAGCCAACCTTCATACTTTAACGAACAGGCTTCAAACTACTCCAACTCACAACTCTTCAGCCTTCCATTTCATTGAAAATCTGATGATGGAATGTTCAAAGCCCTCGTTAGTTGCCAAGATGAGTCAGCAATATGAGATGGCTTGGAAAGTTGAGGGTTGTGTGAAAGTCTGAGTTTGAATCCCTTATATATTACATATATATCTGTATGTGCAGGTGTAAGCTTGTACAATGTATTAATTTACATATTGAAACAAAGTGCATTAAAGGTCTGCCCATCCCTCGCATATGTATGCAAAATGCATTATTCTCCTGTACATGAGGGGTCAGAATAACTAACGTCAACATGGGTAGGATGACAACCTTGGCACTAATGAGGGCTTTGAACATTCCATCATCAGATTTTCAATGAAATGGAAGGCTTAGGAGTTGTGAGTTGGAGTAGTTTGAAGCCTGTCCATTAAAGTATGAAGATTGGCTATTTAATATAAAGCTAACCATTGATTGTATATATGTGTGGACGGGTAATCTGGACCAACTGATGACTGCTGTTTTAGCATGAAATATGTATATTGGTGATTATTTATCTTTTCAACATGTGTGTGATCAGGTGGGTTAACAATATGAGATGGCTTGGAGAGTTGGGGTTGTGTGAAAGTCTGAGTTCGAATCTCTTATATATTATATATATATATGTATGTGCAGGTATAAGCCTGTATAGTGTATTAATTTAAAAGAAGATATTGTAAAGCAGGCATACCAAAAGATAAATAAAGAACCAGGAAATAAAATTAAAACAAAATATAAGATTTTATTAAATTATATGAAAATTAGACAATTAATGAAATAAAATTAAAACAAAATATAAGATTTTATTAAATTATATGAAAATTAGACAATTAATGAAAAGAAATATAGATGTTTATATCCTATAGATTTTGAACATCCATGTATATTTGGGAAGGTTAAAACACATAAGTAGGACATGCCAGTAAGAGTGATATTATACTTTAATGATTATATTCTTAAAGATTTAAGTAATATATAAAAAAAATTGTCTTTGCAATAGGTTTTGGCAAGTATTGTGTTAGAAATTCAAAAGAACTTACAGATAAATATAGGGGATTTGAACTCAGACTTTCAAGCACCTTCAACTATCCACACTATCTCATACAACTGACACACATAACCACACACATGTAGAAAAGATAAACAATCACCAATATATATATTTCATGCTAAACCAGCACCCATCAGTGGGTCCAGATTATCATCTCCCACACACATATATATAATCAGTGCTCAGTTTATATTAAGATAGCAAATCTTCACACTTTAATGGACAGGCTTTAATCTACTCCAACCTCCAACTTTTCAGCCATCCATATCATTGAAAATCTGATGATGCAAAGCCAAAATCCCATGCAGATGCCAATATTTTTGCCATGCTCATGTTGACCTCAAGTCACTTTGACTCCTCATGTATAGGATCTTATCCATTTAAATACATAGAAAAGGGATGGACAGGATATAAGCTTCATGTGTAAATATTTGAAAACCAGGCACTCTTCACAAACCTGAAGCTTAATTGTAAATATAGGGAATTTGAACTCAGACTTTTTAAACACCCTTAAACTATCCACACCATCCCATACAACTGACCCACATGACCACACTTATGTAGAAAAGATAAATAATCATCAATATACATATTTTATGCTAAACCAGCATGACCATGAGTGCTGGCTTAGCATGAAATACGCATATTAGTGGCTATTTATCTTTTCTACATGCGTGTGGTCATGTGTGTCAGTTATATGATATAGTGTGGATAGTTGAAGGGTGCTTAAAAGTCTGAATTCAAATCTCCTATATTACAATTAAGCTCCAGGTTTGTGAAGAGTGCCTGGTTTTCAAATATTTATAGATAAATTAAATAATATAAAAATAAATAGAAATGAGATGATTGTATATTTAATATTGAAAAAAAAAATCAGAATATATCTAGGGAAGATAGTATAAAAATATTTATTGATAAAATAAAAAGGAATAATATAATTTCAGAAGAATGATTATATGTTATCAGAGAAGCATTATTATTGATAAATTAATATAGTGAAGAATTTTGGAATATAACAAAGGGATGAGTTATGGGTTGCTCTATAGAGGAAAGTATAATTGATAAGTATATGAAAAATAAGGAAATTCTAGAATATCAGACATATGTTGATGATATAATTGTAATAAGTAATAATAGAAGTATTGTTAAGGTAGTTAAAGAATTGAACAATAATAAATACAATATTAAGTTTACAATGGAAAAAGAGGAGAAGGGATTAAAGTATTTTGACATTTTTTTAAAAAAAGGAATTAATGGTAAAATTCTTATTAAACATTATATTAAGGATAAAGAAAGAGGTATAATTGACTCAAATTCATATCACCATGTTCGCAGAAAATAGCAGCTTTGAAAATGTTTAAGTTAAGAAATGATAGATTAACATTGAATATAAAATAAGCATTTGAACAAAAATTGGAAGTTGAGTATGATTATGTTGGTATGGGATAGAAAAAATATTAAAAAGATTTTCAGAAATAAAAATAATAATACAAAAGATAGTGTAAGGCATGGATGTACAAATAAAAAGTGGGTTTCAGTTCCATATGCATAGCATTTATATAAGACATTGATATAAAAAAAGTTACCTGACAATATTAAGATAGGATGGAAAAATAGTAAATCTTTAGGGAAATGGATGTGTAACTCAAAAAGGATGGGTAATATTAAAAATAGTGTAGAGTTGGTTTAAAAATTAGTTGTGACTTTTGTAATATTATATATACATCAATAGATGGTGTTTTACCAAAACACCGAACAAGTGTATAATTTGTTTACATAAACAAATATATATATATAAGTCAGACAGGAAAGAGATAAAGAACATGATAGAGCAATTAACAGAAAGTATACAAAATCAGGACCATATATACATTTTTTGGATACTGGACATAAAAAGAATTGTAAAAAAAAATATTCAAGTAATAAAGTATGTTAAAAATTATAGGGAAAGAAAATGTTATGAAACTTTATATATTCAAGAAAATTTAAACAAATATAAACATGGTTAAAGATCGAATACAATTAGAGGGAAACTGGGATTATTAGATTCTTGGACATTTTAGAGTTATAATTATAAAAATAAAAGAAAGATATTATTATTATTGGAGTTTTTTATAGATTATTTGTATATATATATTATAAGGTAAAAAAAGACCAATAAGTTTAATCATTTTTATATACATATATGTATTTTACTAATTATATTTAATATATGTATTTTAATAATATATATATGTATTTTAATAATTATATTTAATGTATTATTTTAATAATTATATTTATCATATGTAATGTAAATAATTTCATTGGGGGGGGGTGCTACAGGTAATTTGATCATGTGATTGTGTAAAAAGAATATCTTGAAAAAGTTCCATTAAGGAATAAAAGCAGCATTGATGAATTAAAAAAATTTTTTATTTATAGCGAGTTGTCTATTTCAGTTTTGTTATTATTTTAATTTTATATATAGAAAGCAACATTATGGACAAATTTTAACATTGAAATTTGTAATATACTACTCAAGTTTACAATAGCCCAGGTGTAGAGATAAAGCTTATGTCAATAATTACATAGACTAATGTGTGGAATTAGAAGTGTTATTTCTCTTTAGTTAATGTTTTTTTCTGTTATAATTACATATAGATATGTCATGACAAAGATTAATGTTATAAAAAATATTTAATTATTTTACCTTTTACTATTTTAAATGTGTTTTGTTTATTTTGCATTTGATATGAGTGAGAATAATTGAAGATCATATGAACATTAAGCTTCATCATTTTTTTAAATGCTTTTGTTGAAATTGAAAAATCAGTTTGTTTGTTTATTAATTTATTAACTTGAAAGAGAGTGCTATAAAGATTTATTTTCTTTCAATTGATTTAAAGTAAAAATATATATATTAAAGGAAGTTAATTTACAATATAGGTTTGATAAGCATTTTTTTTAAAAAAAAATAAAAAATTTCCAGTCAAAGTAAGAATGTTAAAGTCTTTTTCCTTAAAAAATATTTAATATTTTTAATCACATATATACACATATTATTATTAAAATTATTATATGCACATACTAAATATATATATAAGAGTATAAATTTTAACTTATAGCAAAAATATCTAGTGATATATATATATATCATCTATAAATGTCTAGTCAATTTAAAGTATGATATAGTTTTACATTTTCATTTACTGTGCCAATATTAAAATTTTAAAAATAATAGAAATAAAATTGTTTTTTATATTAATAGTTTTTATTGACAATTCACTATATATATATATATATATATAATTGTTTCTTCAACCACAATTGGGTTTTTTAGAGTTAACTTAAAATAAAAGCATGAGGGATGCAGAAATTAATTAAGTCATTTCCTATTTTTTATAACAAGGGATTGACTTAATTCCTGAACGTCCAATGTTTTTATTTCAAGTTAAATCTAATAACACTAATTATGGTTGAATAAATATATTTTTTTCTTTTTAGTTCACAATCAATAAAAAACAATATAAAAAAATTATTTTAATCTTAGCAACAGTGTAGCTAGACTTTTTAAAATCCCTATTCAAAATTTCAAATGTCTCCCACCTCTTAATATTATAACACATATCTTAGTACTTTTGCTATACCTATGTGTGAATATAATAAACACCGAATCATATAAATATGACTGAATATTTATTTCATATATATATATGATATGATATTTACAAATCTATAAAAGATTGTGTAAATCTGTTGGTGTGTATATATATGCAGTACATATTATATACAATAATTATATTTATATATTGGACTGTTTCCATCATCTTATCAAGTATTGAATGTCTTTAGATGAAAATTGTCCCACATATAAATACAATCAAAATAACATCATTACAAACCTTCAGGAAAACACTATATACAATAATGTTTGTTATACCATATGCTTGACATGTTGGCTTTGCTTAACATTTAGTTGCTTTTCAACTATTGTGGTAAGGAACTTCATGTGCCCTTTTAGGTTTACCTAACCCTTTCAGCTGCACTGTGACAGCTTGTCTTGTGTTTAAATATGGAGACCCTTCCAGCTGTTCTGTGACAACTCGCCTCATGTTTGATTTAGGTTCTAGCAGCTAAACATCATGTGATAACCATTTCCTATGCTTGTACAAGTTGTTAAAATTGTATGAAAAGCTTGCTACTATATATCACTGCTTTAACCATATCGTGGACAATGTGCAGACTGCTGTGACAGTAAATTGTTGTTGTCTAACTTTACCCCCAACTGGATTCATTATTTATGGCCAGATCCCCATTCAGGCTAAAAGCAATCAGATTCACTGAGCAACATCATCCAATTGCCTGTTTCTGCTATTGAATATATCTTATCCATTCATATATCTATTGGTCTGTGATGATGAATGCTCAATCCAATCAAGATAAAATGTAATCTGAACTAGTCCATTAATTGAAGTTGAGATATATAACAACTTTTTTGAAAATATATATAACAGAAGAAGGTGAGATTCATTTCAGTAGTTTCAAAGAAAACTCCTCAAAAGAAATGGAAACCTATGGGCATCTTGTTGATATGTAAGCTAGCTCACTTAATTAAGAGATATAAATACAAACCATCCTGCTCAGAAGAAAATTGGCGAATGTACAATTACAAGATTCAATCAGTAATTTAATACAGGCTTACACACACCTGCACATATATAATGTAATGTAGAAGGCATTTGAACTCAGACTTTCACACGACCCTCAACTCTCCATGCCATCTCATATTGCTGACCACCTGTTATAAACCTCTTGTGGTTAAATCTGGACACTATTAAACAATGCTGTATTAATTAACATAGATGACGGACATATTTCAATATATATTTTAGTAAATAATGTTAGCTTTCCATATTTATGATCTAAATTGTTTTTTTACATATTCAAATGAAGTTGTTGTTGTTGTTGTTTTTAACATTCATATATTATACCCCCCCCCCCGCTATAACTTATTCTTTATTTGAAGCAATGCATTTTTAAAAGCGCAATTTAAAAGTAAATATATGTATTAATATTTAATTAAATGGAAGTTATTTATTATTGATCAAATGTGTTTGCATTGATTAAAATAAAAAAAGACGGGTATAGTTTTAAACAATTAATTTCCTTTTAATTCTGATTTTTTTAAAAACAAAAACAGTATCTTCGTACGGTGAGAATTTTATTGATGTCTATAATTAAATAGATCACCAATCAGATATGAGGAGGCGGAATTAAATTAGAAATTGCCAATAAAATGAAATTTAAATCACACTTTTATACTACATATTATATTGATTTATTCTTCACTAAAGTTTGGGTTTAAAAAAGGAATAATTTATATTTTAAGAACAGTATTGCCTTTAAAGAAATTGAATGTTTTTTTTTGTTTTTTTAAAAAGTAAAATTAAAAGAAGTGTAAATTTAGTCTAAAATATAATTTTATATAAAAATATATTTTATATTAAAAAAATATTGGACATGCTTGTGTATACAGTACAAATGTCCTTAGGTGAAGTTGTAAATAAAATTTTCAAATACTTGAATTTAAATTATAAATATTTACTGGAAAAGGTAGATTAAAACAGAATTAAATATATTTATGATCATTATATTATAAGTCTTTGATTTCGGTAAGTACCCTGATTTCTTTTGATTACGGAACATGTAGCAGCGATCCACTATAATTCTACATTTAAAAAATCCATCAAATTTGAAAGCTGAGTAGAACGATAACAGCTGCTATTATAAATAAAAATTTTAAAAGAAGGAATGAAAAACAATTATCCGCAGGCTAATGAATTTTGAAAAACTTAAGCAAATAAGTTTAAATTAAGCTCAGAGGACCAAAAGATGACAACTGCGATGATTTTTTAAAAATACTAAACAACATTAAAAAAAAAAAAAATGCTGCCAACAAATTTAAAAATTACAAAAATAAATCTTTTATAAAGCAAATTCTAAAGTCGCTGAAAAAGAAATAATGAAGCATTTTATTTAGTTTTGCTGAAAAGAATGCATTAAAAAAAGGCTATATCAAAAAGTCATCAAAAGTTTTACCTTAAGACAGTTGAAATTGAAAGTATTGCATTTGAAATTTTGTAGGAAATTGAAAAAGAACCAGTAAAAGTATGGCTAATTAACCTAATAAACTAAATCAAATTATATTCAGCAAAATCACGATAGACAATTGCAGCATATATTGCATGAAAATAAGATTTGTGAAAAGCTATTCTCCATCAAATTAGTTACCTGCATTGAAAAAAAAAATTCAATTATAAAAATTAATTTCAAAAAAGATTTAGGAACAACAGACACCATCTTGATATATGAATCGTATTACCAGAAAGAATTCTATATGAGCTTTGTAGAATCTTTGGTTTTCTTGATTATGCTGAATTATGAAAAATAGGTATATCAAAACATTTTATTATTTTATGAGGAATCTCTATATAGAACAAGACATTATAGCATGAATAGTTTATAGAGGATTTCCATTTTTATCTTGATATACTTTTCAATGTTTTGAATAAGAAAAAGAAAGAAAATACACCTGACATTTGAAGTATGCCCTGGTTGCTAATATGAGATAGTTATTTTCATTCAGAATCTCTAAAATCGACCCCCCCCCCCAAGTTCACATTTACACATGAAGTCTGTTTTCCATGTGATTTGGCTATGAATAGGCTGTCATCCACTCACTCCAGTAATTGATTTTAACATTTAGATTTTATGAAATAAAAATATATATAATGTGGAAACATTTTTTCTGCAGTTTAAATTTTAAAAAGACAAAAAGCAAAGATAACATCTAATAAGAAAATGAAATAATTTTGTTTAGATTTGAGTTAATCATCAAAATAGTTTAAATCTCCACACACAAAAAAGAGCTAACAATGAACTTTGCTAATATATTAATATTTCCTGTATTAATGTTTCTGTCATAAAATATATATTTTACTATGAAATTTACCCATTTTAAGACTGTTTTTTTTTTTTAAAAAAAAAACTGTGAATGTTAAAGAGAATCATTTGGATACTGAGGACAAAAAAGACAGTTTAATTTATTTATTACTGGACTGGGTTTTTTTTCTTAGCACTCAAATGAGTCTCTAAGAAATTATTTAAGCTTCAAATTAAAAAAAAAAAAAGCAAAGTGCATTATTTGTAATTTTTTGTGTGGTGATTCAGAGCATTTTTGAAAAATTCAATGATAAATTCATCCTTAAGTTGATCTATTGAATTTTTTTAATATAATTTCTCCTTGTTTCATTTGGTTGCTTTTGTTAAGAATGTGCAACATTAAACATGCATTGATATTATATTTAATATTTTCAAAATATTCTCTGTACATACAGTATTAGTATTATTTTTAATTTATTATGTTTTAGTAAGAATTATCATATTTAATTACAAACTACTATTGTCATGTTGACTTATAATCACCTCCTTGAAAATTATTATTATTTTTTTTATACATTTCCAATGAATCAAATTAGCTAATAAAAAGAGCAATATATATATAATTTTGATACAGTAATTACAATTCCAAATGGAAATTCAAGCTTAATTTTATCAAATATTTATTTACATATTGATCATGGTATTATCAATTTTTTACCAACATCACAGTTTATAAGCATTAGTACTTTTTATAGAGAGATATGAAAAGTGCTATAGTTTAAATAATTCTATTCGTAATTGTCAAATATATCCCTACATCTATAAATCTTTCTTAACTTTTTATTTTACTTCTTGCTTAGTGTTAATCTGCAACTAATCTTTTGTTAATAATAAATGATACAAGAAGACAAAACAACTAGATAACATTTACATTTTAACCATGAATTTTGATATTATTTCCTCTCTCTTGTCATAATCTTTGTCATCTTATATTTAGCCAACTTTTCACTCTACACCTTTAAGCTTTAATCCTAAAGATTTCTTTATTTTCAATGACAAATCAAAATTCTACTGGAAAATAAAAAACAGGTTTAATAATTTTGCTGTTTTTTCATCAGTTCAATTTGGCATTTTTTTACATTTTTGAATAAATTGTTTGATACCATACCATATTTCATTCTTCTTACATATTTGTCCTTTGTATTTTAACCTACCAAAGTAAGCAGCGTCTAAAAACAGTTCAGCCAATTTATTATCCACACTAACTTTTTGACACTATGAAACCAAGTGGTGAGACTGAATTCAATTCATATTTAAAATATATATGTACCCGAAGTAGAAAAAATTAGAGTTGTATTTGTGATGGAATTAAATAATTATTACATATGTTATAACAGAAATCACAGCTTACAATAGTTTGGTGCAGTGATAGAGTGGCAAACTCTGTACTCAGAGCACTTGAATTACATCCCAGTTATGTCATTTCAATGTTCACACTTCTTAAGAATTCCAAAGCAATAAATGATTTGACTTATTTTTCCCATATTTTACATCCATACAATATATAAAGAATCCTTAAACATCAGTCAACACTTAGACAATCCCAATATCAATAACAATCATTTGAAATTGTTGATTGTTATTGATATTGGGATTGTCTAAGTGTTCACTGGTTTTTAAGGATTACTTACAAACCCATTTATCCTTGAACATTATTACACTTGTTATTTAAGTATATTAATAAGTATGCATATACTCAGTATTTGAAAACAGACTCTTTTTTCCTTCTAAATCTTCACTTTAATCTTTAAACATATTCTTACTCTGGTTATTGTTTTTACTGTAGCTGCTATTGTCTACATTATATTAATCTTACTATCAAAGTATATAAAATGTTGTATATTATCCATGCAGTTCATTTCTATCGGTTTTAATATTTCAATTTCTCTTTTTGAAAAACTATTGTTTTTATTTGACTGCATTTATGTAATTAAAGCTACATAAATTAAAAACAATATTAATAATTATATATTCAGAGAAAACATTGAAGATATTAAATACAACCTTAATCATTTTTGGTGTTGACAATTTCTATCAAAAGTAATCTTTGACAAAAAGATGCTCAGTACCAAAAATGCTTTAAGATTATATTTAATATTTTCAGTGTTTTCTCCAAATAGATGAAATTAATTTATTACGTTTTGGTAAGAGGATTATCACAGTTATATACAAATTAAATCCATATGTACAATAACTAGATTGGTAAAATTAAATTTTATTTTTAAGGTTTTTATTTTATTCAAAATCGGATTGCAACTTCACATATTCTTAAGGCTACTTTTGAATTAATGTACATATTTTTAGAAGATGAAGTATCTATATTTTAAAATTCAAATATTATTTATGTCATCTTTGGATCAATGCCATTAAATACATTCTGATTGAAGTATCTATATTTTAAAATTTAAATATTATTTATGTCATCTTTGGATCAATGTCGTTAAATACCTTCTGAGATTAATAAAGTTGACTTTAAACCATGAACATCACATGATCATCATTTCTTATGCTTGCTTATAACTGTCATTAAAACAGGCAAAACTCACTATACGTATTGCCATTCAATGCAAGATAGAGTAATCAATGGATGCCAGAAGGCTTGAACTGAGTTCAGACCTATATGATTGTATAAGATGAGCTTGGATTAAAAATATTAAAGTGTTTTCAATTTAAGCCTCATAGTTTTGTAGTTAAGAAGAGATAAAAGGTGGCTGCTGGAGGATTGCATTAGATCCTAAGATCTAGGTGCAGTGCTCTCAGATCCAAGGCTCCTCACTGACAAAGGCCACAAGCCAGAAACTAGTCTGTGGATATTGGATGAGTAGGCACTAGATGGGGATTTTGTACACAAACCTTATGGAAACCATTGATTACTCTAGCTTTGCAGTGAGTGGCAATATGTATAGTGAGTTTTGCCTGTTTTAATAAAAGTTGACATTTATATATAGGTAGGTTTGTTTTTTTTTGTTTTTTTTTTTACTAAACTTTTTGCAATGAAACAATTTATATACATCTGTTGCACTATATTTATTATTTACTTTTAAAATTTAGTTTGTCAATCTTCCAAGTAGTTTGTTTTATGAAATTATTTAATATTTTAATGTCATTAGGATTTTAATTAAAATATTTATTAGTGTAATTTTATTGTAACTTTTACACATTTCAGTTTCTTTTAACAATAATTTTATAAAAATTTTAATAGTATATGCAAGCGCTTTAACAAGCTGGGTGAAAAAGCTGTTAGTGGTAACAAAAACAATCAAAGTAAATTAATCCAGGCCTAGTACTTTCAAGATTTTTTCCCTCATATTCATGGCCAAAATAGATTTTAAATCGTTGCTGACATTGATAAATGATAATGTATGTAAATGCATATGCAAATTAGCTTGTCCATTTTCTTGAAATAGCAAAACACATGTCACGTCTATTGATCGTGTTGTTATCGTTGATGATAAAATACACTTCTTTAATCTTCCTTTTACAATCATTAGCTTCAGCACACACTATTTTGGGATTGGAGGATTCGAACACATGACTGACCTGCTTCTCATATTCAAAAAATATTGAGATGTTATTGCTCTTTTTTGCTCTTCTGCATGTATACATATGCTGAGCATCTCTATTATAAACAGTGGCCTTGGTCTCCCCATAGTATGTGGCATTGCATCCAGCCTGAGGGCATGAAGTAAATAGCAAAATAGATTTTAACTAATCCACTACGGGATAAAGATTTCTGCTCTTCAGCATCTTTTTAACTAACCCAATATAGGATAAAGATTTTTGTTCTTCAGCATCTTTTTGCAGAGAAACATTGATGTAGATGACAAAACTCATGAAGTTCACCAAATGTTTAGTCATGAAAGAGTATGGCTTCTTTCATAGTTTTCACTCTTTAGATATTATACTTTTCCACAACCTGAAAATTTCCTTAAGTGAACTATCCCCATCATATTTGATTATTTTCCATGTATTTTATCATTTCCAGAAAGTTATTGTTTTTTAATTTGTATTCATTTGACTTTAAAATGATTTGTTTTAGACATAAAAATGTTTTTACATTTGTTATACACATTCACTCAGATAGAGGTATCAAATATAATATTTAGGCAAAAACATGTTGTACATATGTCAAATGAATAATTAATTATGCAAATAGTTATTTGTGAGATCATATGATGTTTGAAAACTCTAATGGCAACTTCAACATAATATTTTGTTTAGTTATTGAAAAGATAATATCAAATAATATACTACAGCCATTAATTTAAAATACTATTAAACAATCTAATTACGGAGAAGTTTGAATATCAAACTATTCAAATGACTATTTTCAGGGTTCAATTTATTCACTTTTCTTTGAATTTCTTCCAGTAAAATATATTTTTTTAATTAATTTTTTAATTTTTCTGCAGCAAATTTTTCTTTGTGAAAGACTTCAACATGTTGTCTAGTTATAGTTTTCCATTGCATTCTATTCTCAGCTATATATGTTTGATGAAAGCAAACAATACTGCATTTCTTTAGATTGTCTCATAGAATCTGTTTCCCCAATAAAAACTATATTTAATTTCACTATAAAAACACTTTCTTAAGAGGTATTGTATTGCTTATTTGTTTTACATGCCTAATCCAACAATATGTTTTTACAATGATATTACATTCAGCAACCCCAAAAATATTGATCAATCTTATGATCTTGTCGTGCATTTTTCAGAGTATCCTTAACTGAAATTTTTCTAATGTCTTTATGTTACATTGATAGAGAGTCCAAGTTAAAAACATTATATATCACTTTAATATTTAATTCTTACTACTGCACATTTTTCTTCTATATTTTTTATCTTTATTGTACTCTGTTTTGACTGTCATTCTCTACTAACTTTATATATATATATATAATATTTTTATGAACTTATTATGATGTAAACAAAACAAAATCAGGGGCTATTTCCATGTAAATAATTAGAGATATATCTTTACTTTTGATGATACGACAAAACCATCAGTTACTATCAGCAGTACTAAAGCTAAACAACTTTTTTAGAGAGATAACAAAAAGTCTTTTATAGGGCACTAGAGAAAAGTTGTTTATCCATATTATTGTCACTAATAATTGACGATTTAGATATCATTGGTTATTTACATGAAAGTAATCTCTTACTTTGTTTTGATTATATCATATATATATATATTATCTTATAATCTTTTCTGAATTTACATTTATCATTTTACTTTTTCTCATAAATTTTGGAGAGTATAAGGCTGATGATTGATGGAAACAAAAAAAAAAATCAACTTCAGATCAAATAGTAAAAAAAAACCCCTGTATTTCACTAATATGCAAATTAGTTTTCCAATATTATAATGTTCATTAAGGCTGTAGCCTCAATCACATGCGTATAAAATGCATAGAGGTTCCTACTATCGCATTTTATACGCATGTGATTGAGGCTACAGCCTTAATGAATATTATTTACGGAATGAATGTGCGTTTAAATAAATTTATAATTACAATATTATAATGGTAAAATATATGAGTTCTAAGTATGCCTTGCGTCTTTGGTGCAGTGATAGAGTGGTGGACTCTGGAGTTTAAGGTCTATGGATTGTGTGCAGCTCTGTCACTTCAGAGCTCGAATTTCTTTGAAACTTTCAGCAATGAAGTCATTCCCTTATTCATTTAGTCCTAATTTTTTTCATTACAAGTCTATTCTTCTAAGTGTTAAGAATACGTTTTAGTTATTATTAGCTTTCATCATTTTTAACTGCTCATTACTCCCCATCATATTTAAAATTCTCAGATGTCTTTCTTATGTCGAACAAAATCAAGACCCATTTTTTAAAATCATTTAAGTAAAGAGCATGAATAACGTGCTAAATCTACGATAATGTCACTTTTTTTACTCTTCAATTGTTTTCTTTTTTGCAGAGAATAAAAAAGAACAAAACAGTCAAATCAAGATAATCAATCATTTTTTTTAAAAAAGAATGTTATTTATTTTTTTATGTTAAAAAAAACCTTTAAACAGCTAATCTAAATTCATGAAACACCATATCAAATTTATGAATTAAATAAACATTTCGAATAATTAACAGTTAATATATTGCAAGTTAAATAAAATTTCTATGCAATTTATAATTACAGTTGTTTTATAATTTGTTTTAATAATTACATGATTAATAATAATTGCAACGTTAATTGCTCAGAAGATCAGATCATGTTTGAGAACCAAAATGCTACTAAATTGATTAAACTGATTTTTGTTTAAAGATCAGTCAATTGAGAATTGATCCCGAAACTTCAACTCTTAAAACCCATAGGGCAATATTTAATTTAAATAAAACTTTTCTTAATCTGTTGTATTGGTGTATATAACGTGTGTAAAATTGAAAAATAATAGAAATTATATGTATAAATAACGCATACTTATTTGTTATCTTATAAATAAATATTTGTAATTGAAAATACAGACAATTAAATGAATGGAACAGATTACTTTAAAATAGTTCCAATTAAATGGAGCAAACATGTTAATTATAAACTTATAAGGATTAAGACTAGTAATGAAAAAACATCAGCAAGCAAAGATAAATCATAAGTTGCTTTGACAATGCATAAAGCAGATAAAGATGATTAATCTTCCCCAACTAAGATCATGCAGACTCTAGAGAATTATTAATTATTAGAGTATGAAAGATCTAGCAAAGTAGATAGATCAGAGAACTTGCTGAGTTTTTACCTAGAAAAATCTACTCTGTAGATTAAGAAATAAAAACTAGATTCTGTTCAGGTCATCCATAACTTGTATTATTTTGCAAGCCTTTGGATAAAATAATATTAAATGAATATATTTGTTAAATTAATGTGAACAAAAAGACTAGCAAGTACCTAGAATTATTTATTGTTTTTTTTTTTTTTTTACATGTCTCAAATGTGTTGACTGGGAAGTGAACCTGGGCCAGCTGTTTGGAAGGCTGTTATGCTAACCACTAAGTCACCAACGCTTGACTAGAATTATTTATTGTTGTGTCTATATTATTAATATTCATTCTATTATTATAAAGCCTGAAAACTTTGAAATTATTCAAATGGAAGTCAATCTAATAATGCATTATTTCTTAAATATTATATATCTATGCGCACTCTCCCGCTGGTAAGAGTTTAAAAAACTTAAGTGAATCACTTAAGCTTAGAGCGTACATTCTATATGCACCAACTCTTACAGATCATGCTTAAATCAGGGCTTGAGTCTATTGTGTGCTTGATGTAATAATCAAATATTCAATTGTACAAATCTATTTGGTCCATATATATATAGAAGGAGAGCGCTCGCGTCGATTTGTAATATTTAAGAAATTGAGCGTTATCGAGATTGACTTCCTTTTGAATAATATTCATCCTATATTTTATTTTGTGTGCAATATTTGATAAAGCATTTGTTTATTGAAATATGATCTTGTATTTATGCTTATTCAGCTGATGGCTAAAAAGTCCATGATTGTGTTGTTATAGAAAATATTGACTGCTAATAACGTTGCTGATCATTCATATCGCAGTGGCAGTTAGATTATTACATAGGGCTGGCCATTCCTGGATATTGCAGTTAGTGCAGTTAACAGTTTCACTTTAGATGGTTTAAAACTATAGTGACCTAAAAAAACATGGGAGTGAAATAGTGTACAAATTATTCTTAGTACTTGGGTCAGTAGAACTGATAATGGTACAGAAAAATAACTATTGCTGAATTTTATGTAAATAATTTATCAAGATGGCATAAATGTCTCAAACATGGAAAAAATTAAAGGGATGATGTGTTAGCAAGAAAAGCATTGTTACAAATAACTAAGTGAATTGGCTATCTTAAAGACACCAAAAGATGTCTTACAATGAATTAATTAAAAAGTTAAATAAAGATAATCACATCTAGGCACAGAGTGCATCTGTAATTGAGTAATAGATGTCAGGCAATAAATAAAAATGTACAGTATTTTGATGTGGAATTGCACACACTTGTCAAAAAGTATAAATTTTGGTAATTAATTCATCATCACCATCATCAATCCATTGGAGGATGTAGGTCTCTCCCAGTTCAAACCATCTCTGATCTCTAGCCTCTTTTCTCCACATCACCCTGCACACTTTCTTATTTCATCCATTTTACATGTGATATCTTGCTGAGTCTTTTGCAATCTCTTAGAATTCAGTTTAAGATTTCAAGCATCCATCTATTATCATCTTTTCTAGCACTATATACAGATCAACTCCACTTCAGTCTTTTAATTTTTTCAATGATGTCAATAACACCTGTTTGTTCTCTTACAATGTATTATATTTTCGATTTCTTCTTGTTAGTCCTATCATGCATCTCTCCATACTTCTTTGAGTTCTCTGAAATCTCTGTATTAATCTTGTAAATGGTATGAGGAGTTTGCTCAGTGGGAAGCTTATCTTTAGAATTATTAATCAACCCATTTACTGTGGATGGAGTAAAAAATGGGTCATGCAACTTATTTGTAAACATTTATATAAAATTTACAATATATATTTTACCCACAATCCTCTCAATCATTAGTCATTACTATGAGTTGATAACAGGATTAAAATATCAAAAGCTGCTCAACATACTATAATAAAAATTTTTATTGTTAACCTTTTCTTACTCCGCATTCCTAGCATTTATATCCATTACAATTGTATAGGAAAAGTAAACCAATGTAATACAGGTTTAATTAATTGCATTCAATATATTTAAACTCTATTTTGGTATTTTATATTATATATAAATTATAATATATATGTAATATAATATTGTTAAAAGGAGGTTGCCTTGACAATAGTTTGAAATTGTTGATTGTTATTGATTTTGAGATTGTCTAAGCATTGACTGTTTTTTGATGATTACTTACAAGCCTTGAGCATTATTACATTTATTTTTTAAGTAATACTTTGGATGCAATTTGAAATTTATAATTGCAGTTTGTAATGTTATAATTGATTATTTATTAGTCTGTATTCAGATATATAGAGATATTCCAATTTATTGTTAAAAAGAGGTTGCCTTGACAACAGTTAGAAATTGTTGATTGTTATTGATATTGGAATTGTCTAAGTGTTGACTGATTTTTGATGAATATATATATTACATCAAGAGATAAAAGCATTTACAGTTTTCTATTTTCATTAATTACTGTTTTCTGATGGTGAGTTTTATCATATGAAAACTCAAAAGATATTTCCACAAATTGTAAAATTCAAACATTTCAATCTGCTAAAAAATATCAATTTATATATATGAGTGCATATGCTGTATCTAATTACCAAGAGCACTAGAAAAGGTGTCATTTTTTGCTAAGCTGAATTTACAATTCATTTTTCATCAGAGCCAATAACAATGAAGTCATCTGGAGCTTCTGTCAATATATATGCATTTAGGATTGTTTAAACCTAACAAACTTTTTTATAGTATAACAATCATCCAAATTTATTATAGAAAAGTATGAGTGGGTAGTTACAAGGAATTAAAATAGTATGTCATATGTTAATAATATATTAATAGACTGAAGTTGAAACCAAATTAGGAATATGCTAAACAATATGCTAAACAAAGTTTACAAGCATTTACATAAATATGAAGATCTTTTAAATACAATAAAAGATATTTAATATAAGTAGGAATTAAATTTTTAGATCATGTAATAGTATCCCATTCCAGAAAAAAATTTTTTTTTCAAAATGCATATAAATCTATGGTACTGTTCGGTGCACTATACTGTGCCGTTAGGCGATGCTACAGTACCCATCAAGAACCATATAAGCAATAAATTTCTATTGAAGAAATAGAAGGAATCACTGTAAAAGAGGCACCAAACAGTATCACAGGTACAAATGTTAACAAATTAGAAATTTTTTTAGAATTGTTATACTTTTTTGAGAGTTTAAAAAGATAAAGTACAGGTCGTGACTACTGTATGATTTACTTTAAAAAACAATTATGAAATAGGGAGTTTAACAGGAGAGAGCTTTTAGTAAAAAGCAAAGTTTATTAATATTTATATCAACTGCTTGTACACTATAGAGATGATCAAGAAATTATTATAACCAATGGTTGGGGTTGTTATGTCATATCAGAATTATGGAGATAAATGCCAATTTCTTATGCACCAGGGCTTTATTGGTTAGCAAAAACTACAGTCATCTGGATGAAGAAGTTTGCTATTGTATATAAAATTAGAAAGTTTCATAAGTATTTGTATGAACATAATTTTAAAATTTGTATGAATCAGGCATTGGGAATTTTGGCAAACCTAAAAGTGTCTGATCACTTGAACTAATAGATGCTCGTGTGAATCAATATATTTGCTTGATATGATTTTCTGCTCATTTAAAAATCAATGAAAATTATTAATCAAGCTGATGCATACCATATGGGGGGGGGGTATAGAAATTTTATAACAGATGTAAATTATACAGAAATAATGGAATCTGCTGTTTTAAATAATGCAATAGTAGCTAAATGAATGAAAGAGGATTCTAGTTGTCAACTAATAAATGAATTAAGGAAGATTTATCTCATCACTGACTTAATTATGTAGTACTTCAGATTAGAAATAGTTTATTAATATGCAAAGAATGATAAGACTGTATATAGATATCAAATTCAGATAGAAGACACATTATAAAACTATTACTTAAAGACTAGCAAAGTCATACATATGGTAATGAGGTTTAAGCAATGATATTGAATAAAAAAAGTCATGCACTGCACAGTTTGTCAATCAATCACTAGATTACTGACAAAATAATTTTTATATCCGTAGGCTGTTAAACTTTAGCAACAGATACACATGGATCATACCAATCCTTTTGAAGGGTCATGATTTTCATGGTAATAGATGATTACTCTAGGCGGGTAGTATAATGCATTGTGAAAAACACAAATGCAATGGATATTATAAAAACTATTCAACAAACTATTCACATGTCACAGTTACTCCAGTCATTAGTTTCAGATAAGAAAACTGGCTTTAAAAATTTAAAATTAGTAAGGAGATATATCATATTTTGACATTGCATATTACTTCATCTAATTGACTTGCTGAAAAGGCAGTACTATAATTTAAACAAACATTGAGCAAGATATTTATAAAACAGTATTAGGCATAATGTTTTTTAACATTCTACTATAAGGAAAAAATTTGGTGCTATGGTTTAATTAAAAAACAGTGGAATGCAGAAAAAGTGTTGAATTTGTCATCTAAACAAGTAAGAGTGATAAAATTGTCTGATGGTAACAAAGTTCATAAACATATAAATTATTCAAGAAGTCAAAATCTGGAATTGATTGTTCTAGAAATTGATAATGAAAAATGATGTTCCTCTACACTGAAAGAAAAGATTGACAGAGAATGAAAGTGATAGGTTAGAAGTGTTGGCAGAAGCATAAGATGAAGATAAAAACAGAGCAGAGCAATCAAAGGAAATTTTGAAAAAGCAATGGCCTGTAGTTTAGCTCAGGCAAAAAAAAAAAAAGAACTGAAGAATGCCAGAAAGATTTAAAGACTTGTGTGAGTAAAAATTTGGTGATTCTCTATAAGGTAAGAAAATGTGTTTTGCTAGAATATATAATATGTGTTTATAAATTGAAAAATGATAAATAAAAAAATTATAAGATAACAATTATATAAATATTTACAATTGAAAATATGAATAATAAAATGAATATTACCGTCTAATTTAAGATAACTTTAATTAAAGAGTCTAAATAGTTTAATTAAAAACCTAGTTAAGGGGATTAATTAAAAGTAATAATGAAATAATATTTATAAGCAAAAATAAATCATGTGTTGTTTTCCTATGCTTAACTAAGGAAAAGATAAATTATCCGGCCCACTCGTCTAAGGCCACGAGCATTCTAGAGAATTATTCATTACTAGAGTATAAAACGTTTAACATGGTAGACAGGTCCGGAAAATGGATCTAGAGTCTGTGTTATCTATCTTTTATTATTTTGTAAGTCTTTGGGTAAAAAGATATCGTGTATATAATTCATTAAATTAATGTGTGTAGAAATACTATCAGATATCTAGAATTATTCACTATATATTAGATTTATAATATATAACGTTAAACCGTGTGTTAGAATATATTTGTAATAACTTAATATTTGTGTTAATATTAAAAACGCACACGCATATATAATTCGGCTATATATAGATAACTCAAATCAAATAAATAAATAAACTTTTATTGATTTCTTCTAGCGCTATAACATTAATATTTTTCCATTTTGTATGCAATATTTAATAAATCATTTGTTTATTGAATTATGTTCTTGTATGATTTTAAGCTTATTCACCCGATGACTAAAGATTTCATGGCTGTGCTGCTACGAAAAAATTTGTTTACTACTGAGCTGGCTGCCCATATATATAGCAGTGGCAAACTCTTACATAGAACTAGCTGCAGATATATGGCAGAATCTTAGTATATATAACAGAGATATTTCATATATTTTGGGTTATTATCAGTGCAACTCTGATCCTAATTCACAATATCCCAAACACCCATTAATGCAAAAGCTACATCATTCTATTTCAAAACACCTACATTTTGCAAAATAATCTTCTGAGACAAACATATCAAAATCTAAATTTTCACATTCGTGTTGGCAGTTTGATCACTCTTTCACAAGATAGGAACTGATTTTTCATAAAAAAACATTATTTTGTTTCGGACTGGTAAAAAAAAAAAGGCAATTTTATTTGGTCTTCATAATATCTTTTATTATAGTTTTTTTTTTTTTTTAAAAAAAAAAGGGGGGGGGGCGGGAGAGGATCATATTGCATCAAACATTCTTATAATATTATACTGTTCTTAAAAAATAAGGTAAAACGATGTTAATACCAAAAAGAGATATACTCCTAAATAAAAAAGTAAAGTAAATGATTAAAGCAAAAAAAATAAGATTATCACAATTTAATTTTAAGATATCAACTTTTTTCTTTCACAACAATGACACATTCCTCCCTAGATAAATACTTCAATTGTTACTATTAATAATTTATTAGCTCAATTATCCTTTTAAACTTTTTCAGACATATTTATTCATGTAATTAAAATATATATGATGAAATGAAAGTCATAAATATATTTGAAAAAAAAAACAGGATCTAAAAAAAATATTTGCAAAAGCCAATTTTTGACTTTAAAAGAAGTTTCTAAAAATTACATACTTTTCTTTGCGAGTCTTTGAATAAATAAAATATAATGCTTTCTATAACCCTCAAAAGAGAGAGAAAAGGGAAAAGTTCTCCATTTTATTTAGAAAATGTATCTGCACGTACACATTCTCAATATATTCACAAATATTTATAGCATTTGATTTTGAGTATGTACAAAGAAATTTGATAACAATAGAAATATTTATATTTGTAGCCGAATTATTTCACTTCTTTCTCTAATCAACATTTTAAAATAAATGTCATATTTAAATTAATAATTCAATTAAGATTTTTTTAAAAAACAACAACATATATTTGATAAAAAGTGTGATTAATAAATTAAACATCTACAAATAGCAGCACGTATGTTTCTGAAATGCATATATTGACTACCAATATTGAATACACGATCAGGTGTTGTTATCCGAGAGGTCAGCACAGCTGCCTTGCAAGCAAGCAGTTGGTTGCAGACGGGTGTCGCGGGTTTACCTCCCGGCCGATGCTATAACACATGGAAAAAAATATATTGAATACACGATGCATGCACAAGTATTAAATTTAAAAAAAAAAAACACGGTTAACAAAAAATAAAAATTATTTTAAAACTGTTATATGAAAATAAAAGTTTTTCAATAAATATGCATTTGTGATATTATATAGAGAAACCACGTTTTTATAAAAGACTAAATTTATTTGAACTAACTTAAGCTAAAAACTAAATTCCGTGGAAATGAAATACCCTTCCTCCATAAAATTATAATAGATACCGTAAATAACCCTATCTGTCGAATTATTATTATATAGGTTTAAATCCTGCTAATTACCATATTTTCAATTCATATAAATTATTTGCTGCTTTTGGACAGTTGCTTTTAATAAAAAAGAGTGTCCTATATGATTTGATGCATTGATAGAGAGGCAGACCCTGAAGATCAAATCCATGGATCAAAGACCAGTTCTATCACTTCTGATACTCAAATTTTATAAACTCCTAAGTAATAAACCAATTATTTATTTTTCCCTCTAAAATTTGATACATTAGTAAAGTAGCAAATTCTTGAACCTAATGTTTATAGATTATAAATTCCCAATCAATCTTATTTTTTTGCCTTATGGGGTTTGGTACAGTAATAGAATGGTAGTCTCTGGAGCTCAAAATTCACATATATCCTAACTTTAACACATTCAGGGCTTGAATTTCCAATGAAATTCCCAGCAATAAACCACTTGATTATTATTGTTACAATAAAAAAATTCAAAAATGATTTTTAAAAATCATACAAATCAAATAGCCAATTTGAAATTCTATCACCAATTTTTATTTTTCCTAATGATTTAGCCAATATTAACCACATATTACAGAATCATATTACCATATTAAATTCCACAGACTATATAAAATCACAAAACAGACAGATTTATCAAAATAAATTTTAGTATGAATTTTTTAAAGAAAAAGGATGTTTTTTTATGTGGACATAAAAAAAATGTTTCACTATAAAACATATTATTGTTACAAAAATAGTCTTATGCAATACCATTAATGATTTTAAATTGTATATTCTCAGCTATGTCAATTGTGAAAATGTAAACTTAATATATTTAATAAACTGTAACAAATTCTTGAACCATTTTATAGGTGAATTAACAAATAATTTACATATTAGAATAACTTGGTATTCATTTGATATTTTACATAAAAATGAAGGCAGATGATATCAAACACTTCAATTTACCAGATCATTCAAGTAGTGATTTAAAAGTGGTCATATTATAAAATAACTTTTCTTTTTTTAATTTATAAATTTAGGATTTTATGCCCACATAGCATGAATGTAAATTACATCTTTGAATTATCTAATTTTGTAATATACTATTTTTGATTGCTTTTCATTAATTACTATTTATTATTTAATATCTTGATCAATAATGTATTTTTTATTTGAAATTCAATATGAGTACACTCATTTTTTATAAATATATTAAATAACCTCAATACTACCACATATTCTTTTAAATTCATATAAATAAAGATACAATAAAAGGCAATGCCCCCCCAGGTGCATTTTATGCTAAACCAGCACTCATCAGTTATTCCGGGTCACCATTTTTCATATACATCTCTATTATATGAAAAATATTTATCTATATTAAATAATTGCAATTTGAATTACAATTGTAAAACTAACTCAGTCCACGTCTTTGATACCATCCACTTTAAATACTTACAGTAATGATTATTACTAATCATTTACTAAACTAGAGATTGTCTCTAGCACACATATAAATTTTAAAACCTGCACTAAAGACAATCTCTAATTTAGTAATAATCATTACTGTATTTATCTAAAGTGGATGGTGTCAAAGATGTGGGTTAAGTTAATTTGACATTTGTAATTCAAATTATAATTTTTTATACACATAACTTTTTCATACATACATTATATATGTATATACATATTTTTTGCACAGACATGTATATATATTATACTATTTTTTTAATTAATGAATTAATTAGTATTATTGTTTTTTTAATGAATCAACTAATTATTAAAAAGTTTTATTTAAGTTTTGATAAAATAATCGAAGTTTTTTTTTTTGGAAGAATGCATTTTAACCTTACCTTATTTAAATTATAGAATTCTATAAATCAGATTCAGAATACAGTATAATTACAACGTAAACAAATGATCATGGTTCAAGCAGTTCAATCACATAACTGAATCAATAAATTTGAATGTTCACAGTAAAGTAGAAGAAATGACTATAAAACTGAAATCTATTTGATTAAAGAAACGGTAGTGAGTCATATTCAGAACAGTAATTTACTGATCTGGAATTACTCTGACAATAATACATGTTGAACACTATTTTCAGAAATAGTCAAGAATATTCAACTTTAGAGCAAGAAGTTGTGTATCAAATAGTATTAGTCATGAGATATGGCGGTTTAACTAAAAGTGTTAGATTTGTTAGAATAAATCATGACTTTCCTCTAATCGCCAATGTTATTGACAACAACTTCAAATTTGTAATTCTACAAACCATAACAGGCAGTGTTGTAATGTACTATATATTATAAACATTGTAATTCTGACAGTAAAACTTATATACACATCATTATTATTGAATATAATAACGTGAAATAATTCAGTCTCTCTTCTTTCTGTGTGTAATATCAGAATTCCTACACAAATAACATAATGGCAATGTAAAGTTATTTTCATGATCATGTGAAAAATTATATAATTTAACAATATTTATTAATTAATACTCAACAACTGAGCAATAATATTTTAGAATAATTTTCAAGAAGTGAAAGAAAAAAATTTAATATGATCTAATAATAAATATTTCTATTAGTGATAGATTAGAAAGATTGAAAAATAAATATACATTATAAGAGTTTTTTTTTTTTTAAGTACACAAATTAGCATTTAGAAAAATAGCTTAAAAAATTAGGGTGTTGTAAAAAAAGTGAGTTGCTTCTGAATTCATTTAAAAAAGATATGTCTATCACTAGTAGATATTGGGGATTTATTTCTCACTACTCGTAATTGTATAATTAATTATATTTATATTTATAATAATAGTATTCATATGCATTGTATATATTTACAGCTCTAAGAAAAACTATTGGACAGTCAAAACTATCAGCCAACTTGGACGATTAAATCATGTATTATATTGCATAGTTTTATGTATGTATAGAAATGTGTTAATATTATTTTAAATTAATGAAAAAATCTTAGACAAGTTTTTTGTAATCATTATTTCATCCCTCATACATTAAAAATGACATTACAATTTCATATTTAATAATTAATTTGGATTTCTCTCTATACTTTAGTAGATTACAAGAAAAAAAGGGAATCAAGTAGCCAATATGTCCTCATTTAAATAACTTCCTGTTTTGCAGGATATGAGTTTAGAAATAAGTGTAGTTCTTAATTGGGTCTGCTGATATCATTGCCACTTCCAGATATAACTTCAATGATTTGATCATTACATGATCTCTCTTAATATTTTATATCAGTAGATGTTTATTTTATATATTGAAGTATTTATCTAATAAGACCTACAGAGGTCCCTAGTGACGATTTTTTCAGACGCTCATTGCTAAGGTTTACAGCCTTGTTAAAACTATTACTAATAATAATTACTAATTCTTTATTTTGTTATGTTAGAAACAACAGGGTATTTATGGCATAAAAAGTCTTTTGATTGCCTACTTGTATTTACAACTTTTTTTAAAAAACAAAATAATAAAAAAAAAAAAAATGCAAGTAATTTTACTGGAGTATTTTTTTCACCATTTTCTAATTTACAATAAATAATTATTTCTCTATGAAATATTATAATTTTAATCTTTCTTTATTGCATTGTCCAATCTAATCAATATTAATTTCAATTATTTTTATTTATTCACTTTTTACAATGTATTATACTCTTATTTTACTGTCATAACTTTCAATAAATTAACCCAACTGTTTACTGTTTTTATGATAGTAAAATTAAGTGTATAATGGATTGTGAAAAAGTATTTTTTAAGTTATTTCTATTATATATGCTAATTTAATCCAGACAAACTATTATTCTGATAAGATCATAGAAACAAAAGTATCAAATTAATGGCATTGCATCTTAAATCAATCAAACACAATCCATTCGCATTTGCAATGTTCATATGTAATGATTATATATTGATGGACTAACAGTTCAGTAACCATAACACTCACAATATAATGTATCTGTTCTAAGACTAAACAAGCTTATACAAAATCTTTTGTTTTGAAAAGTATGTGTAGAATGAATATTTTACATAAAGGCTATCAAAATTTTAATAACAACTCCCATGTTTGTGAAACATACTTAAACAATAGTAATTTCCAATGGTCTTTTTATCTAATATTATATGAATTTATTCAATATGTGTTCATTAGATGTTACATATGACTTTATTAATCATATGATATTACTAAATTCAAGCTTAACATATGACTACATCAGTATCATTGAATCTTTAAAACCTATATTAACATTGACTATTTTCTTGCAGTTTAACATAACAGTAGAGTAATGGACTCAAAATCTCAATTGATCATGGAATGAATGAAGCTATTACACTTAATTGTCCACTTGAATTCTCAAACATCACATGACTTTCCTAACAATTAGCCATTTTGAGCATCTTCAATTACTATCAATCCATTGACAGATGATCTTTGTGAATTTAATCTAGCATTTCCAATCTATAGCATCTCTTTTCCACTTCTTATAGGTTTTTTTCCATCCATCCATATTCCATGTGGACTTTTTCTAGATCTTTCACAATCTCTTGGAATCCAATTTAAAACTTCAGCTGTCCTTGTATTTTTATTAGCAATAAATCCAGTCCAGCTTTATAACTTCTTAATTCTTTCAATGATGTCAATAATATTTATTTGTTCATTCATCTACATATTTTGCTCTCTATCCTTTCTTATTCCTCCCACCATATAGTTCTCATTTTATTGATTGACTTAATATCTCTGTATAGTTCTTTTTATAAGTGTCCAAATTTCATATCTATATATAAGAACTAATAAGACAGACACATCTATTAAAAACTTTTTTCTTCAAACACATAGTCATATATTTTTTGAATATTAAATTATTTTTATCAAAAGCACTCTAACCAAGTTTAATCCTACTATTAATTTCATTCATTATGTTTTCATTTAAACTAATAATTTGACTAAGATATGTGATTATTTATATAACACTAATATACAATATGAAATTGTATAACTATGATGGTAGTTATCTCTACACGTTTGAATATATATAATAAGAAAATAAGAATAACCATTTCAAAATTTCATTCATGTAATAAATATCAAAGAAAAGTGCCATATCGAATTATTTATTAAATACTAAAATGAGAAGCAATATAACGTCAATCGTTACCTGCTGGGAAAACAAACCTAAATTTAAAAATATAAAAATACAAGTTGAAAACATAATTTATGATATTTTCTAAGTTAAAAAGGAAAAAAAAAAACAAGTAAACAATGTTTGCTTTTAAATTACATTAGTTTCTACATTTTACATAAATGTTCTCCAACGGAGTTCTATTAATAATGCGATGCATCACAGAAGGTTAAAAGGGTGAAGTTGAATTAGTTTATCAAATAGTGAAATCAGATTTATTTTAAAATTGTAAAAAAAAAGCCATTGCAAATTACATGGGGAAAAATAATCAACTTTTTTTATTATTCAAAATAACGTTCATCTATTTATCCATTTAATTGTACATTTATTTAATATGCTATACATTGTGTAACTGACTGTTGAATTATTTCAGCCATCTATTGCCTTATGTGGCTTAGTACTGTAATAGGTTGAGAGATTTTGGAGTTCAAGGTTCATGATTCAAAGCTCAGTTATGGTGTGGTACTCAAACTGCCTACTAACTCCCTAGCAAATAAATCATTCATTTTTTTAAAAATTGTTACATTTTCATTTATCATTGTCAAACTCCCTCCAATCACAACTTTGACGCCATCCATTTCAGATAAATACACTAATGATTATTACTAATCATTTTCGAAACTAGAGATTTTTTAAACATTTTTTTTCTTTTTAAAAAGCCCGTTTATTTACATATTTCAAAATATCTTCTACAATTAATAGTAATAACAGGTTAATATAAAACATTGTATTTCAAAAAATACTCTCTGGTCTTCAGGTTTTTGATCTGAACAGTTACACAATTAGCATGAAGATTGAATTAGTGATCTTATGTTCAATAATACTTTAATAGCTAAGTTATTCTGAAAAAACAATAGTCAATAGAAGTTTTATATAATTATATATGAAAATCTTTTTTTTAAGAGCAAGAATAATGAATGGTTTTCAAACATTATGGATTATTTTATAATTATATGTCAGAGTGCTCATATCATCTAGTTTTAATTGTTAATTTTGTTATAAAAAACTTTTCAAATGCATGTGACTAATAATAATAACACATAGTTTAGGATATAACATAATATTTTGAAAAGTATCAATGTCTTTTTTATGTGTTAAGTGATGGTTCTTCTAGTGTGGAAATTAAACCAATAACTTTTAGATTTGTGAATATTGTATTTAAGTATGATCTAATCAACTAAACTATTTTGTCAAGTGCAGCAGAACTTTGACAAAGGATATTTCTAATTTTTTCATGTTTCCTTAAAGACAAGATTTATTATTTCTAAATATTATGAATTATCATATTAGCTTCGTTTATGGTTTGTCATCAGCATGCGACCAATAGCTCTAATTATAAGTAAAGTGGTTGCCATCACAGCCATTTAGACAAATATAGATCATCATTTATTTAATATTTCATCAAATGTATTTATTCCTTTGACTATAATTTATATATTGTACATTATAAAATAAAATAAAAATTCATACAAAATTACAATATTTTTCAAGTTGAAAAGGTCTATTTATTAATAGATGAAATCATGGTTGTGGAAGAATTTTAATAAAGTTTAATATTTTTTTGGGCTAGTATTGTAATGTTATATGAATTTTTATTTTATTTATTATTTACTAGTATAGCATTATGCAGTATTTAATTTTTAATTATATATTAATTATATATCAAGTTTTCTCAAAGCATTCATAGCAAGATGTTGATTATCAATTCCAAAACTGATAACCAATATTTTTATTCTGGAAAAAATATATGCTCAGAATGCCAAATATTTGGCATGTTATATCTGAACAATTAAAAATTCAATAGAATATATATATATATTCTGATTTAAAATATATTTTAATTTTTTAAAAGCATAAATTATAATTGTAAAAATGATTTTGTTTATCAACATAAATTCAACACGATTCATTAAAAATAAAATCATGTGATGAATTAGCTTAGAAAGTCAAATAACATTTGAACACAGCTGTTTCAATTGATGAAACTGAGATGTTTTGCTATTCTCAGATGCAAACTTCTTGCTGTTAATACAGTAATACTAAGTTGCAGAAATTATCTGTAGGAGTATGCTATTACTTTAGTATTAGAGGATGCATCACATTATAGTCTTTTTTTTTTTGGCGTATACACTTATCTAATTAATTTAGAAAAATCTGAGACTTTTATTTTTCAGCTGAAAATATCTACTTACTCTTAGACTGTCAAACAGTTGGATATCTATATAATCTAGAGATGACATGAATAACTAAAATTCTTTCTTGATTCAGAGTGTATATGTCTAATTTTTATCCAAATGTAATACCTTAGGTCTAACAATGGCTGGTATAACACCATTAAACTTTTACAGAGTGTTTATTTCAGAAATTATTCATTTTAATCATTATATATATATATATATATCTTTGCATATATTCTCATATTTTATATAACAACCTGATCTGATTTATAAAACTGTGTTTAATTTACTTGCTGCATTGGAAATATTATTTACATAAAAGCTAAAGAATCAGTATGATGTTTAGTGAAATTGTAATGATTCATTATTTTATGATGTAAGGATCTTTATTTAAATGTATAATGTAGCTTTAAATGTAAAATGTTAAAATAAGCAGATAGAAAATGGTTACAAATGCAAATTGTTGTATTAATTCTTAATTGCACTATTTATTTATTACTAATAATATCATATGATTCTCTCATATGCTTATTCATATAGTTCCAAGAATAGTTATTCTCCCTCTATTCCAAAATCATCTATTGCAAATTTGAATGATCAATAGACACTAGATGATAAAGTGGTATAAAATCTCCATCTTCAGTAAGAAATTCTCTTTTATATATACACAAAGACTAGGAGTTAAAGTTGAAACTAATATACTAAACTATTCAAGCTGAAAGTCTGAAATTAAAAAAAAACCTGAAAGTTTTTAACAGGTTTTCTAATTTCATAATCAGTTTTTATATATTTTAGAAACCTCAGTTCTCTGGCAATTGTAGATTATTTTCATTCTTTGAACTAGAATAATTAATATTTGTTACCATGTTTCAAGAGTAATTATAGTATCTTCATTTCATACTATCATCTGTAAGCTTGAAAAAAACCAATGGACCTAAACTTTTAAGTAAATTAAAGATTTATTCTATTACTACTATTACTGTGAAAATATTAATCTAAATAATAGTTTTGTTATTATATAAATGAATTTATATTCAATAGCTATCCTGCATATGTTAATTCATTGATAAAGGAATAAATCTCAAGAGTTAATGATTCTAGAATTAATTTTTAGCTGAGTGGAGTAAAAAAAGTCTTACTTTGGTACCATGGTCAGGGGTTTGGGGAGGGGTTCCTGACAGAGATATTTTAAGTGCTGGCTCTGGCTAAGCATTTATCATAAAGCTTGTAGAGGAATTGGCAATCCTCACTGTTTACTTTGGTACTGTTTGTGATCTCTTGAACAACTTACCATATGATTTAATATGTCAGAGAAAAGAAAGCTAATGACAAATTAACATTTGATAAATTACAAGTTTTGCAACAATAAAAAAGTTATTTTTCAAAAAGTTATGAATGGTCTAAAAGTTTGAAATTTAAAATAGGGTAAAAAAATCCAATGGATTGTCTTTACATCATCTAAGAATAAACCAAAAAGAGAGCATTGGACTAATGAGCTAATTTTCTATATCAATTTTGAAAAAAAAATTCAGGTTGATCAACTAAATTAAACTATTATGCTTATTATAACCCTTGGACATCAAGTGTTACATGATTTCTTAACCATACAATTATTTATTATAGTAATTTGAAGATATAAAACAATATCTTATTTTGCCAAAACTAAAGTCCAGCAACTGAAATCCATGATATTTTATATCATTTTAATTTTAAATTACCATTTTACTAAAATACAGCTATATCCCAGTTAGCAATAGACTTTTATCCAATGATTCACCATAATGTTCATTATCAATTTATACCCATTATTTTGATTCACAATTGATTATTCACTATTATGATTTAAAAAAAAAAAATTCTAGTTTCTTTTTTAAAAAACAAGCACTATTTTTTTAAATGGATGACTATTTTGTAAGATTGATGATGTTATAGAATAGTGACATCATTAAACCACATCATATACAGTACACTACAGAGTTGATTTACTATATAATATATAGTATATGATATGATGTCTTTTTATTTAGGTACTTACAACTTCAGATCACTTTCAAGTGAAGAAAGATTGCAAGAATTGAAAGAATAATTGTCCTATACTAAATGGGACATTATTGGTCTTTGTGAAGTTATAAGAAAAGGTGAAGAGACAATTGATTTAAAAAGTGGATTTATACTCTACTACAAAGGCACAAATATTGGAAGTACAAATGGTATAGGATTCATTATAAATAAAAAATGGAAGAACTACAGTGTAAAGATTGATGGTGCATCTGACAGAGTGGCAAGATTAGTTATTCACCTTAATAGTAGATACCAAATGCAAATAATTCAGGTTTATGCCCTAAACAAGTTCTCATAGTGATGAAGTAGTAGAAGATTTGTATCTTGATGTACAAAAGGCTTTTGATCAGACTAAATATTTTAAAATTGTTATGGGAGACTTTAATGCTAGAATTGGTAAACAAATGAAGGATGAAAGTGCTGTAGGTAATTTTGGTTATGGTAATAGAAATGATAGAGGACATAGGCTTGTGGTGTTTGCAGAAAAAAAAAAACCATATTATAATTTTTCTTTTTGTTTTGAGAAAAATGTTAAACGGAAATGGACATGGAAGCATCCAATGAAGGTACAGCAGAATTGGATTATATTTTGACTAACAGAAAATAAATATTTCAATATTGTAATGTTCTTAATAAATTCAACACAGGAAGTGATCATCAATTAATAAGAGTAAGATACATTTTAACGCAAAATTAGAGACAAAAATTATTAAGAAAAACAATATTTACCATTGATATTCCTAGTACTCAGAAACATTCTAATGAATTTAAAATAGAACTTACAAATCAGTTCCAAGTATTAGTAGATTTTGAACATGATTCAGATTTAAATGAAATTAATAAGAAAATAATTGATACACTTTTAAAAACTGCATCAAAGATAGCTGGTAGAAAAAAGCAGCAATTGACCAATAAACTTTTTTATTGAGACTAGAGTTATGAAGAAAAGATGTAATATGAAGATATGTAAAAATGATGAATTAAAAAGGATTGAATATCTCAAATTTTGTAAAATGATGTGAAAAAGAGTTGATAATGATATAAGAAAGTATAATTGTGAACTAGCAAGGAAAGCTGTAGAAGTGAATAAAAGCCTTAAGAGTGTAAAATAATAGTTTGGTATTGGTAGGAAATTTATATCTGCAATAAGAAAAAAAAAGATGGAACTATTACTGTAAAAAGAAATGACATCATGAAATGGGTAGAAGAGTTCTATCAAGAATTATATAGTAATAAAGAAAAAGTATTTCCTACATCTATTCTATCTTCTGAATTGTCTAGCATTTTAAATGAAGAAGTGAGATATCAATTAAATTTATGAAAAAAAGAAAAGCTCCAGGTAATGATGGAATTATAATCAATATATTAAAAGAAGCAGATGAAGAAATAAAAAAAAATCTGGCAGTTATATACCAAATGTCTAAATGATAAAGATAGACTAGACGATTGGAAGAATGCAGTATTAATATTAATATTTAAAAAAGTGATAAATAAGATATTAGAAATTATAGACCTATCAGTCTTTTATCAGTTTTATACAAAATTTTTATTAAAATACTTGCAACTCATTTACAGAGAATATTGGATTTGAACCAACCAAAACAACAAGTTGGATTTAAAAATGTTTTAGTGCAGTAGATCATATCTAACTATTGAGAGAAGTTATAGGAAGGATCAATGAATATGACTTGCCATTATGCTTTGGATTTGTAGATTATGAAAATGCATTTAATTCTATAAACATTTCTTCAATGATTAAAGCATTGGATCATCAAGGTATAGACCCAGCATACTGTCATATTATGAAGAATATTTATAAAAATGAAACAGCAACAATTAGGTTACATAATGATACTAGGAAGGTTAACATTGAAAAAGGTGTAAGACAGAGTGACTCCATATCTCCAAAACTTTTTATAGCAGTGCTGCAAAAAGTATTTTATTGCTTAAAATTGGAAGCTAAAGGAACAAAAGCAAATGGAGATTATTTAAGTCATTTAGATTTTACAGATGATGTAGTTGTATTTTCAAATAATGCTTAAAGAGTTTCAGGAAATGTTACAAGAGTTATCAGATGAAAGTAAGAAAGTAGAATTAAAGGTAAATGTTAAAATGACTAAAGTAATGTTCAATGGATTTTTTCAAAAGAGGAAAATAAAGATTATGATGAGTTAGAAGAAGTTAATAGCTACAAATACCTTGATCAGATTATTTCTACAGATGAAATTAATCATAGAATTAAACTTAAACTTGGGTTGGAGTGCTTTTGGTAGAAATAACTTAATACTAAAAGGAAATATGCCTATGTGTTTGAAAAGGTCGGTCTTTAATAAATGTGTTTTTATGGATCTGAGACTTGGACACTTAATAGAAGAGCAATACAGAAACCTCATACCACTCAAAGAAGTATGGAGAGATGCATGTTAGGAGCAACAAGAAGAGATCAAAAATGCAATATATAAATAAGAGAACAAACAAATGTTACTGACATCATTGAAATAATTAAAAGACTGAAGTGGAGTTGGGCTGGACTATTTCTAGAAGAGATAATAATAGATGGACAATTAAAATCTTAAACTGGATTTCAAAAGATTGTAAAAGACCCAGAAAGAGACCACATGTGAGAAGGATAGATGAAATAAAAAAGTGTGCAGGTGTGGTGTGGAGAAGAGAGGCTAGAGATCAGAGATGGATTGAACTTGGAGAGACCTTCATCCTGTAATGGACTGATAATGGCTGACAATGATGATTGTTTTAATTATACAATTAAGACACAATTTAATGTATTTTACCTGAATTTCATCCAGTGTCTTATGGTATATCCAAAGAAAAAAATATTTTCATTGTTAATGATTACAAAAGTAATAATCAAAAATGTACTTTTATCATGTATATCAATAGAGAGTATTATTATTAAATTTTAATATGCATACATTATTTAAAATATTGTTTATTTAATCAATCAATATTATAGATTAAAATATTATAAACATTATTTTGTTTGCAGCAAAAATATGTCAATGGTAATTGTAAAATATTATGTATTATAATTATAATTTATTTTGAAAGTATAAATTATTTTGAAAAGAAAAATGATTTTGTGCATTATTTAGCAAATAATCATAAAATTAAACATAATTTTAAAATATCATTTGTTTGTTTAAATGTAAATCAATAATCATATAATTAGTTTCTGATATTTAACATAATGGTAGCTGTTAAAAAAAATACATTTTTTTATCAGCAAAAAAAAAACAAAAACTTTTAAGCATTTAGATTACTAAAATTTTAATAATGAATTTGTGTATTATATTTCCTTATCAAATTTTTATTTAATTTCATAGCAATTATGTAAAATAAATACAATTCACAAAATGTTGTTTTTTAAAAAAATGAACAGTGGTACAATTAGTTACAAAAATAAAAAACTTTGGTAAATAAAATATTAAGAACATCAAAAATACATTTTAAAATATATATTTAATTAAGTTTTTTTTTTAAATTTTATACATTTTACATAGTTAATTTTTTTTCTTCATTCTTTATTTTAATTAAATAAGTCATGGAATTTTCTCTCACACTTAAGAAACAAAATGAAAAATGATTAATGAAAAAATTATATATATATTTTTTAAACTATATCTATTGAAATGTTTTAATACAGTATATTTCTCTACAGGTTATTCTTTTTTTAATAAAATGTTTATTCATTAATTAACATTTTTTTACATTTAAACTTTAATTTTTTAATCAAATTTTTATATATTTTAAATTTAACAAATTAATTTTTCTCCATAGGAACTCATTTTACGATGCATTTTGGAGCACCAATTACCCTCACTAATTAAAGAAAAGGTGTATTGTGATTTTAAATTTTGAATTGATTGTGAATGAGATATATGTGTTACTTCTATTTCAATTCAATTTCAAATAGTAATTGAAATATATATTTGTTATTTCTGATTCAAATTAAAGTGGTAAAGTTTCTTGGGGGTAAAAAAAGAAAGCATATAGACAGATATTTTATATTTGTCAAAACTGAAATCCATTAATTAAGGCCTATGATATATCTGCCATCTTTAAAGTATTTTTATTAATATAAAATCATGATTTTTAGTTTAACAAAAAGTTTTCAATAAAACTATTTCTATGTAAGCAACTGAAGTAAGAAAAAATATAAAATTAAAAAATATTTTTAATCAAAACAAAATTGTTTTTGTTGTTTAAAAGATGAATCAGTGATAAAATAAAGAATTAACTTAGAAAATTCATATTTTAAAATTTTATTTTAAAAAAGGGTTATTATTGATTAACTATAAAATGAAGTAAACAAAAAAAAAACCCTACCGATTTCTAACTATTTTAATGATCTCATTAGAAGATCAAATAACAGCATGAACTATCGATATCATAAGTATTTTTTTGACTAAATATAAACACTCAAGAGTATTTAAAGCTATACAAAAAAAAAACCCCATACAATTCTTGAAAGGAAAAAAAAACGAATCTAAAGTGACTTTCAATTTGTTTTAAAAGTAAAACGAAGATGAAAAATGATTAATAAATTACACTAAAGCATAATTATCTCAATGCTTAAAAAATTTGTTTGAATAAAACAGAAATGCATCTTGGGATTATTTATCTCCTCATTTGTCTTTATCCATACATTTTAAATATGTGCGAGATTGAAAGTTTTGTCATATATTTAAGACATCATGTATGAGTAGAAAAAGGTGAAGAAATTAAATAAATAATATTTATGCTTGTGTTTAGTAATCGGCACGCTGATTAAATGTAATGCGTATCTTTTATTTCTTTTCTATCTATACATTGTTTGACAACATAGTTCTCCAGTCTTCTCTCCATTCTAGATCTTTTACAAGTCTACAAGATTGTTTATCTCTAATTGCATTCATGAATGCTACTCTAGATCTTCTCTTTGCTGACCCTTCCTCCAACGGCAATATATACCTTTGCACATATCTCATCAAGTAACCAATCATACTGTTTCTTCTTTGAGAGATGACCTCCAAAGACTTCTCCAATCAGACTAAATGCTTTCTCATTTTTAATATTGGCTGTCCACGACATTTCATCATCAGCATCAACATAATATCTCAAAAGCTCAATTTTATTTTTGGCATGTGTGGTTTTAAAAGTATATATAATCCTAGCCTAATAAATTATAAGTAATAATCGTTAATATATTTGTCTAAAGGTATTGTCAAGTAATCTGGTTCAACTAATAATGATTGGTTCATTTAGAAATGCAATTTGGAGAATATTGCTTTTTTCATATGTATTTATCTATATATTTAATTATGTATGGTATGAGAAGTTTTGTAGTTTATCTAATAAAATTATTAACTAACAATAGTTTTAATTTTAGTTTAAATATCCCAGGACAGAACTATTTTGACATTGTGCTTTTTATGAATAAATTTAATAATATCATCAAAAAGAAGTTAAGCATAATGAAATTTGTAAAATATTTTAAAGAAGCCAGAAAGTATGTATAAGTGGCAAAAGTTATGATTGGATGAAATTTGTTGGTTTTAAGTAAGAGATGAGGCATACTGGATAAATGCTGTAATTATTTTAATTTATTAATAAATTATACTTATAGATAATAGTATTTAAAAGCATACCCTTTTTTAAAAATAACTCATTAGAAAGCAACAAGCATAGGTTGTCGAGAGGTCAGCATAGACACCTTACAAGCAGTTGTCCCGGGTTAGCAGGTTCATTTCCTGGCCGATGCTATGACACAGGAAAAAAAAAACAAGAGCTTTAAAGAATTCTTTAATCTACAAAGAAAAAAAAATTGAATAAAAATCTCAGAAACCTTAGAGGAAGTGTTTAAAATCATGAAATCAGAGTGCTAAAGCATAGATGATGCTTTTTTCAAAAAAAAAGAGAAGAAATCAAAGCAAGAATGGAGTCAAAGAAATATTTCTAAAATGGTGCATTTTATCTTTCATGAACTATAGAAGGCATTTTAAAAAAACAACAGGAAATTTTAACAATTACTTCATTAAACTGTCTTGAATGAATACTGAAAGTTATAAATATCTATACTTTTAATAGTTAGATTTATTTACACTTAATTCAAGATAGATTTATTTATTATATATTCTGATGTTGAATTTCTTAATTAAAGTTTGTAATGAAATCAATTTTTTATTTCATCTCAATTAGCTTATCATTATGTAGAAATAGATGTATTTATTGTAATTCACTATAACACTAAATATTTGCACTTTGATACTAAGTCAGTCAACATTACAGTTTACTAGAAGGCAGGTAGTTGTTATATTTGTTTTATTGTTGGCAGTGTTGAGATGAAGCTGAAGATGGAAATTATTTCTGAAATGTTTGTATACTGCAGAACAATTTGTCTACTTTTTTAAATATAATATGGCAACTGAAGTAAAATATTATTATATATAATGATTACAATTAACAATTCTTCAAATGTATTTAAATATCTACTTTTTTGATATGATAAAATTGGTTATATAGTTATAAATTCTAGAAATATGATAAACGTTATAGATTTGTCAAGCTTGCATATTTTTTTCTTTATATCATTAATTAAAGAAAATGGGAACAAACTGCTGCCCAACATGCTCTAAAATTCTTGCTTCAGGGACATTGTGAGAAACACCAGAGTAGACCAAAGAGTAATAATCAGATTGTTGCCTCAGAAAGGCTCTTACTGCCACCTGAAGTTCATGACTCTTAATCGACGATGAGCACCCACCTCAGAAACTGCCTTCCAAGTTGATAATTTGTAATATCAACTCAGATGTGTTGAATGATGACAGGGTTTACACCTCATTGACTTCTGTTTAAGTTATCGATTGGAAATTAAAAGTAATTCAAAATCAATAGAAAATAAATTATAAGAGAAATCTGAGCAAACTGAAAGAAAGCATAAAAAAATAAACGAATACAGGAAACCATATAAACTAAAAATTAAGATGACATCTCTGCCCAGAGTCACCTTACAGCCTCACTTGTACCAATGGATGACAAGGATGACAAGGATGCATGACAAAGTCCAGCTTCCAAGTTATTGTCTTGCAATAAGAAACTAATGTATCTAATTGGGAATCTAATGTATCTAATTTGAGTAATTTGATTTTCCTTAATAATAAAAAAAGATTTTGATGATTAAAAAAAAAAAAATTAGATAGTGTTTTAAACTTTGATAAGAAGTGAAATCTGAGATTCAAATAATTGGTTTAATTATTTATCCTAAATAATGATTCAGAATACCAAAGCTTAACAATTAAATGATAGTATAAATCAAAAAAGCAGTACATTATTTACGATATATATCCCAAATAATAAAAAAGGAGTAAATGAGAATTTAGAATGATAACATTTTGAAAGGTTTTTAATGTGTTCAATCTAGAACTATCTTTAAAAATAAAATTAAAATAATTTTTCAATTTTCTAAATTTTTATACCACTGATATTTACAAGAGACGTGAAATTTAAGTTCAACATTGATCCATATTTTGTTACAAAAAACATTTAATCCTTTTTTGACTTTATTACTAAATATTAATACACTTTATCTTTTTTTTAATGCGTATTATAAACAATGGTCATAAATTTTTAACATTCTTTTACAATTTTCTAAATATCTAAGTCATAGAATTGGATATAAAATTATGCTAAGGTACATTATAACTACTTTAAATAAGGAAACCTCTTGATTTGTTTTCATGTATAATATTTTTTCCGTACTAATATTAATTTGTTTCTTCAGTCCTGAAACCAGTACTGTAGATATGCATAATTTTTTTTTCACGGATCCATCACTTTTTAAAGCGTTTATTATTCACAAATCATAATACTGATGCAATATTTTTTTTAAATTTGAAATGATACTTTACATAATTTTTTTAGCTTACTCTTAACATATGCTTTTCAAAACAATATAAGTATCATAGGTCAATGGGGTTTTTTTTTTTTTTGCCTCATCAATGAGAACTTAAAAATCAAAGCTGAAACTAAAGCATTTGCACTTCCAATGGTCATCTTTAATTCTTTTATACTAAGAAGATTTTTAACCATACTAACTTGCTTTTACAATATAGATCTGATAATAAGTCAGCAACTATATATGTTAATGATCTCTGTTTTGTGCTAACTATATATCTTTTCTACTCTCCTTTTATGAAAATCACATAGCTTTTTTTTTTATCTTACTCTTAACATATGCTTCCAAATATCAGTTCTTTTAATTCTATTTCAGTTCTGCAATTATAATCTTCAATATATAATGGACACTAAATGTCATGCTTTAATATCCATATCACTATATCATACTCTGGCTTTTGCCTCATCAGTGAAGATTATTTACATTCTAAATCTGAAACGACTGTAATTCTAACTCTTTTGTACTATTCATATTGATCGCCTGAAAGTCAAAACCTTAAGGTTCTGGCCTAAGACAACTCTCTTGCACAATTCACTGTTGTATAGATTTGTTACCTGGACAAATGGCCCATAATTAGTATAAAATTGAGATTACTAAAATATGTAGGCATTGACTTGGTATTAAATCTATATAATAATGTAAGAGAAAGTTTCAAAACCTAGTTTTCTTTTTATTTCATAATATTAGTTTGAATAATGCAAATAAATTAAAGGTAGTTGTAAGATGCATAAGTACATTACTTTTAGTTTTAAATCACTAATGAAGACAAACAGAAACTGGTCTAAAATAAGTATATTATAATACTACCTATTAATTACTCAATTAGAACTGCATTCAGAAGCATATATAATTAACAATCATATCTTTTCTCTCATATTCAAATCTAATAATTGAGTGATAACTTTTTTTTTCCATATATCAAAGCATCGGCCGGGAAGTGAACCTGCGACAACTGTCTGCAAAACACTGCTGGCAAGGCAGCTGCGCTGACCTCTCGGCTACCAACACAACTTTTTTTTTTTTCATTTTCATTAAAAATTATAAATATATTCAACTTTATCCCCAATCTTTTCTCAATTTATTCTTTAAAAAGAGATTTTTAATTTAATTACAAACTTTTGGCTAGCTTTCTTTTAGTAGTCTTACAAATAAATTCTTTACATTTTCAGGATTAATTAAAACATAAAATTTATTGAAAGCAAATATTTGTAATTAGTTTGTTTAAACATTTTAAACAATTTATTTCATATATTGATTTTGTTAACTGTAGTTGAGTGCACTTTCAGCTGGTAAAGCTAGATTCATAGCACCCATGGGTTGGCTGGATACGCTGTAGCATTTAAATGTACAATGCTAATTTATTTAAATTAGTAATTTAAATATTCCATTTGTCGGAGAATTGAATACTGATCTGCATTTAACAAAATTAGCATACAAAATAAATCTTTATTTAGCTAACAATTTAAATTTAATAATTTGAATATTCTGTTTGTTGGTAAATTGTATGTTCACCTGCAGTTAACAAAATTAACAGACAGAAAAAACCTTTACTTAGCTAACATCTGAAACATTTAAGCAAATTAATTACTTTTTATAATAAATTAATGGTTAGATAAGATTATTAATTAAGAAAGTAATTTTATCTAATCACTATAATTAATATTACTTTAACCTTTAATTTATTATTTTTGTGCACAAACCAGGATGACAATATGATGTGCACTGCTAATTATGGTATTACATGAGCAGAAATTAATGATTTAGGGCTGGTACTATTATTATTTTTTCCCATTTAATGGTTTAGTATATTGCTATGTTATTCATGTCTTTAGCTTAAATATTTTTTGTAGATAGGAGCTGTAAACAGTGAGCATTCATAGATTTTCCAGGTTCCTTTTTAACTTGCCTCAACCCCAGAAACATTCCACTTCTCTTTGTGCTTTCTATGGCAAAAAGTGTAGTTTTTCCATTTCTAATTTGTTGAAAAATTGTTAGCAATCCAGTTACTTTAATTATTTTATCAGTATAATTGATAAATTATCATTTATATAGAATGTTTATTTTTATAAATAGTATCTCAAAAGAAATAGGAAGTTTCTTTTTTTATTGCAGATTTTGAAAGAACCTGTGATTTTTTTCACCTGATATTTTTTACGTCTGCTAACATTTTGTTTTTATTTTTTTTAATTAATAAAAAAATATTTTTTTCATTCATATGTGCATTATATTCCACTAAATATACATTATATTTTCAATAAAATTATATTTCTAATAAAACAATCCTCATTTCTTGTTGTATTTATATATTGGACAATTTCCATAATCTAATATTAAATATTGAATGTTTTTAGAAAAATTTAACTTTATTAAATTTTCCAATTACATTCAAATATTTGTAACCGGACATAGGTTAGTATATGCAGAATGGTTCAAGTGGTATTATTCTCCTCTCTTTTTCAGGTGACCAGTAACATCTGAAGAAAAGAGGAGACTAATATCACTTGAAATGTTGTGTATATACTAATTTGCATGCTATTACTAACAATTGAATGTAGTTGGAAAATTTAAATAAAGTTAATTTTTTTTAGAGACATGCAATGAATGCTTAATATTAGATGATAGAGATAGTCTAAGATATAAATACAACTAAAATACCATCATCACAAATTTTCAGGAAAATTCTCATTTTTACTCTAGATTTTTTTTTTAAAAAAAAAAACAATTTTCACTCATCTTTGCAATTGATAAATTATTATTTTTTTTAATGAAAATAATTTACTTCAATAAATAAAAAAACTTCATTTTTATATTACAGTTATTTGAGAAGAACGAAGGTTCGTAGTTCATTCACTATTTATCATCAGGGAATTTTTTTGCTAAATATTTATTATTTATAAATAATATTCCAATTCAATGCTTTTTGCTACAAGATAAAAAAGAAAATGATTTAAGTTTGGTAAAAAGAGGGTTAATTGAATTCTCATATTGGCAATAGAACATGCTAGTATATACTCTCTTTTTAATACTTTGTCTTTTTATTTAAAAAAAAATCATAAATTAATAACCATAACTTATAAATGTAATAAAATAAAATAAAATTTACTAAAGCATTGCACATTATAAAAGAAAGCAATTGGAATAACCAGAATTAAAAGATAACAAAAACTTAGGAAATTATTAAAGTTAATAATTAATCATGGTTGGTCTCAAAACAAATTCAAATTTGCCAAGAAGCAATAATTATCTATCCATTTTATTTTTTCTGGTTCTGAATTTAATTGTCATTGATCAGTATACATATAAATATTGAAATAGATTAGATAAATTTTAGAGTTGGATGGGTGGAAGGTGTTGAGCAACATATTTTTAATAAATTTTTTGTTTGGTTAACACCATGCTTATATATAAAGGGCTGTGATAAAGTATTTAACATAGAAAATATTTTTCTAGAAGAGAAAGCAGTCCTGACCCTATCTGCTATGCTATAAAAGAAGTGGCATTATCGAACAGCATATGGTTTGGCAGAGCCATCCATATTGAGGTTTGTGCAGCAAGATATACTTGCTGGTAAGATTAATATTTTTATTATTATTATCAAAATTTATGAAATAGCCAAATACGATTGTGGTTCATGTCTAAGTAGGTGTGGCTAGACTTCAACCAATAGGGATTCATCTCTGAATTAGCATGTAGATCCATATATGGGAAGGTTGCAAAGATCCCACCCTAGTTTGAAGAGAACACCACTCATCATTATTTTAAAAGAAATGTGCTTTTCGTGTCCATAAATTGGAATCATCATTGTCAACTTTTTTCAAAATTTATATCTGTTGATAAATTATGGAAGAAGAAAAGCAAAGATTACTTATTGATTTTTTACTCATTTGCTAGCCAAAATAAGGAAAACAAATGATTATTTAATAAACTTTTATTTATTTATTTATTTATTTTCTAGTCAAAGATAAGAAAACCCAAGAATTATGTCATTTGCAAAGATTATTAAATTTACTTTTTATTCATTTGCTAGCTTGAAATAAGGAAACTAAAAATAAATAGACAATACAAGTAGTACTGTAACAAAATGGATCATGATCTTGCATGATAGTAGACTTGATAGGCCATCAGAGTGGGTGAGAAAGTATATCTAGGATTTCTAAATATATATATTCACATCTATACTGATATCATTTCTAGGAGATGATGTATTAGGACACAAACATATATCAAGATTCTACCTGTACACTCATCTCTTTTCTTCATCTTTAACTTCTGTTTATTCCAGAATTTGAGTTTAGGAAGAATACGACTAATATTCTACTTCAGGGGATATCAATATTACTATCTTTAATGTGCAAACATGTGACAAATTGAGAAAAAACACTATCAACAGTCTTTAATTTAAAATCATATATCAAACAAATTTTATTTGCAATTAATATAATTTAGGCAATAAGTTTATAACAAAACCAAATAATTTATTTAGATATCTCTGAATATTCTTTGATTATTACAGTTAATATTTATTGATCCAATCTCTCTTTCCCTTCAAAAAATAATAATTTAATATCAATACTAACAAAAAAAATTAAATTAAAATTTGTTATTATTTAGATTTGCACTTGCTTGCTAATTCACACTTTATTAAAACAATAATTTATTGTCTCCAATAATTTTATTGATCAGTTCATATCAATAATGTGGTGGAGGTATGGGATCCCCCTTTTATTGTGATTTGTTTCTATACTGATAGGAAGGACCATTCACACTAGAGATTATTAATCATACATACTGAAAAACAAATATCTAAATGATGAAATGATTGATATTGACAAACAAATAACAAACAACAGTGTAACTGTAAAAGTGTTGGCATTTAATGTGTAAGAATGTCAAATCTTACCTCCCACCCTGATGATGATTAAATTCATCCACAAGCAAGTACATGTCTGACTCTATATTTTATTTCAATTTAAAAATAAAGCTAATAATGCTTTTCTTTTTTCTAACATATTAAGAATTTACATTCCCCTTCAGCCTATGATAAAGGAAAGTAATAAAATATATTGATACATAAAATAAAAATATGATGTCAACCTAAAGATCAATTAAGAGTCCATAAAGGAAAATGTCCTAAAAGAATTATAAATGTCCTCATTGATCCAGTTCATGTTTCAATTGTTGGGGTTTGAATGTTCTAGAATATAAATCATGGTGATCATAATTTCTCTCTTTATATGGCCTGCTTTTAGATGTTGAGTTTGCAGCTTCACATCTAAATAATAAAATGGGTGTTACTACAGCATAGATGAATAGATGCTGTGCTGAATCAAACTTGGTTTTGATGGTTACAGCTCCATGTGTGATGAATCTCTTCCCATGACTTAACTTCACACTTAACAGCACATAATTGTATGTGTTTCTATGTATGTAATTGATAAAAATTCTTGAGTTGGTTGAGTAGCAAGGTATTTGCTGTTGGGAATCTCAAGTTAGAGTTGATCTATTCTCCAGTTCAAAATTAAAAATACTCTTGAAATATTGAATAGTTTAAAGCTGTTTTTAGGATTTATAATTTAAAATCCCTTAGTTGACTGTGTTTAAATCTATACACCTTTAATCCATATCCAATGGGATATTCTCATTTAATGTTTTTACTTTGACGATGGCAGACTTTTCTGTTTGAACCAAAAGTTCGATTTTCCACTCACAAAATGTATATGTTAGATAGCTGATAAGAATTTTTGATCTGATTTTTGAGAAGGTCATTTGTTTATATAGTTTGATAATCACCAAAATGAGTTTGTTCTTTTTAATGTGAATTTTATGTTTTCAAATGGTAGGTTTGTGTTCATGCATTGAATTAATTATATACATCATTTGTTATGATTTATATATATATGATGGATTAATAACAATAAAAATTGTTTATTATTTCTTTCCTTTACATTTCTTTTTATTTTCTTGCTTGGGTCTAAATTTGATCATTTTTTCCTTGTATTGTTGTAATGTGTGTAAATTAAACAACAATTGACAAGATGTTTTTAACAAAGATAAGTATTAATATTTGAGTTTTATAGTTTATATTTGAGTTTTATAGTTTAGTGTGTATTATAGAAACAATTAAATGTCTCTCAGCCACAGTGCTTGTGATCACTTTCATCTTTCAGTAATAAATTTCATTTGTGTTGCATTCTTTTTATACATATTGCTTGCTTTGTATTGTATGTAGAGAATAATGTTATTGTGGATGTCAAGTTTGAATTAGATAAGGGTGTTTTAATGGTTTTTGGTGGGGTGTAAGATTACAACTTATAGTACATTACACAATGTTTTTGAGTGGTATTATTATCTACTCTGGTTTGGCCTGTGTCAATGATAGCATAGGAGACAAACTTACACCTTTAGATTGCCTTAAAATTTGATATTTAAGAATTTAAAGGTATAGCTTGACTCCTATGCTAGCATTGTCACTGGTCTGGCCAGCATCACCTGAGAAAGAACAGAGAATAATACCACTCAAAAATGTTGGGTAATCTACTAACCTGTTAGAATAAATAAATTTAATAATTTATCAATAGCATGACTGATAAGTAAAACCACTTTGTATATATGTTACAAGACAAAATGTTATTAATATATGTTCATGAACTAGCATTTATTTATGGATTTGTCTATTAAACCATTAAACATCACATAATTATCATTCTCTGTGCTTACACAAGCTGTTATCATAGAGGCAGTACCAAATACTATGGATTTTCCTTTAGCAGAGTCAGGAATCTCTCAGCCACTACGCCCAGTAAAACCTGTTAGACATTTTACCTTCCTTTCCTATTCCCCACCCTAGGTTTTTCCCGTATTCTTCTCTATCCTGTTTTATCCCATTTCCACATTATCTTTATTCACTCTATGATCTTTACATTTATATCCCCTTATCTTTTTCCAAACTCAGAATTTGTGTACCACAACTTCATTAGTTAAACACTTTCTGCTTGTAAGCATGTACATTCAATTAACAGATGCCTAATATTTTCTCTGTCTTCCTACTCTAACTTGCAGACTAAATCACTCACATTTCTTTATTTATATTTATATTCCTTTGTTGGTAAAGATCCCATTCGAGCTTAAACAGCTAACTACTTTTCTTGATATTATTATAAATTAATTCACACCCAATATTCTGTTTAGTTTTATATATATTTAAATTCTTTTTACTCTCCATACCAGTTCTCCATCTCTTCAACTCCCTAGTTTTTATTAATGCATATATTTCCTTTATCCCATTCTTTGCCACTATAACACTCAACAATTCTCCTAACACAATCATCCCTCCTTTTGTATAAGTATACTGACATAAAGACTTTATCCAAATTTTCTGCATACCATACTACTTTTCTCATCCACCTTGTTTTCTGTCCTTTACTCATAATCCAATTAAATACTATTTTGGCTATTATTATTCATAAATTGCAATCTACTGAACATTTCCATTTTGCATCTCTTTTACAAAAACTTGACGATCTCATTTTTCCTTGAATTTGTCTCCTTTGCCATTCACACATCTTATCTAATGCCTGTCTTTCTACTTCTCTTTGTATTTTTTCTAAGCAATCTAACATCCTTTTGCTAACACATAATGCATTGTTACCATAAGTTAATCCTGCTGCTGCCATTCCATTCCATACAATTCTTTGCTACATCATATTTATTATATGAAAACACTGTTAATTTCTTTATCAATCCCTTTCTTCTTTTTTGCTTCATTTATTCATTTTTTCCCCATTCATCCAAGCAATTTCTCTCATTATTTAAAATGATTTCCAAATAGTTATACCTATTCACCACATTTAAATTTGTATCCCACAATAAAAAATTTTGCTCTTCTCTTTTCCCAGCATTTATCATTATTACTTTTGATTTTTCTTCACTAATTAATCCCTATCTCTTTATCTACCCTTGTGCATATCTTTAGCATAACCTCCACATCTTTCTTACTTTCTGTGCACAAGAGGATATCAAATAAAAGACTTGATAATATATATACTCCCTTGCCATCTATTAATTGTATTTCTACCATTCCTCTTAGTCTTCATATTATTCTCTCCATTTCTGTCAAATATAACAAAAAAAAAGAATAGAGTGGACAGCCTTGCCTTAGTCCCACCCCATTTTTAACTCTTACTGATTCTATATTTTCTAATTGATATGTATAGTAATTATTTTCATACAATCTCTTAATAAGATTCATTAAAACTCCATTTATTCCCAAATTTACTAGACTTATCCATAATTTATTTCTATTTATTTTATCATATGCCTTGTTTATTTCTATAAAGGCTATATATAACTGTGTTTTTCTGAAGGTTTGTGATGATGGTGTTCTAGTTGTATTTTTATATTGGACTATTTCCATCATCTAATATGTGTATTGAATGTCTTTAGAAAAATTTAACTTTATTTAAATATTCCAAATACATTCAACTGTTAATAATAGCATATCAAATAGGTTAGTATATGCACAATGTTTAGAGAGGTATTATTTCCCATTCTTCTTCAGACGTTGCTGGCCTGACCAGTGATAGTACTAGAATGGGATTCGAACCTAGATTCTTAGGTTCTTGAGTATTGAATTTTAAGGTAATGCTCTAACCAAATGAATGCTCTTACTAACTGATCAGTTGGTTAGAGCATTACCTTAAAATTCAATACTCAAGAATCTACGGGTACAGGTTTGAATCCCATGCTAGTACTGTCACTGGTCAGGCCAGCAATATGTGAAGAAGATGGGAGAATAATACCTCTCACAACATTGTGCATATACTAATCAATTTGATGTGCTATTATGAACAGGAAAATGTATTGGGAATATTTAAATAAATTATTTTTTTTCTAAAGACATTCAATACTTATATTAGATGATGGAAATAGTCCAATATAAAAATACAGCTATATATAACTGTCTACCTATATTCCTACTCATATCTATAAGTTGTAGGTCTACAAATAAACTACCTCCTATCCGATCTAAAACCTCCTTGCATATCTCCCACTATATTAATTTCTTCCATCCATTCTTCCAGCCCCATATATGCAAAAACTTTATTTAACACTGATGTTATCACTATTAGTCTATAATTTTTTAACTTTCTATGTTCCTTATCCTTTCCTTTCAATAATAGAATTACTCTTGTATTATTCCAGCTATCTAGAGATTCTTCTGTGCCATCTTATTAAAATATGATAATAGATTTAATTTTGTCCTATTTTCCAAATTCATCATAATCTCTGTTGCCAATTCATCTAATCCTCATTTTCCCACTTTTCAATTTCTTCCCTCCCTCATTCAATTCATATTCTGTAAACATAATATTTCCATTAATATATGCTTTTATGTTTATTGTCACTCTGTCCTTTACAGTTAACATCTTTTCTACATCCATTACATACTTATTTAAGATTGTCACTAATTCTTCTCTAGAACTACACTTTTTCCTCAACATTTAGTAATACTATTTCTCTCTTTCCTACATTCCTTCTTTTAATATATTTCCAAAATATGTTACTCCCATTTCTTCAACTTTTATTCATATTCTCCAATAATTTACTATTTAATTTTATTCTCTTTCTCTATAATTATCTATTTTAGCCAATTTCAATTTTTGAAATAGTTTTCCCATATTAATATTAACATTTTTTCACTTTCTTTGTTTTTAATAGCACATTTATACTCTCTGTATGCCTTTTCATCTCTTTTACACTTTAACTAATTCTGACTTTTTTATTACTTTTATTATTGTGAACATTCTCACCAAAAATCCTATTTGCCACTTTTTTTACCTCACCACCCCAGTCTTTATATTCATTCCCAACAAACTCTTTCATGATTTCTTCCTTCTATTTTATATTCTTCTAACTTATTCTTATCATTTATTTTTCATCACATCTTTCACTATCCTTTCTACTGTTAATACTAATATCCATCACATTACTAATCATTTCTAATATAAAAAAATTATGATCACTATTACATACTATCAAACACTTTAATTTTTCATATTTTATTCATTCCCTCTTTTTTTTCTAATACATAATCTATTGTGTGAAATATATTATTTCTAGACCATATGTATTGCCCCTCATAAATCTTTGATAAATGTCCAATGCTCAAATTGAGTCTCTGACAAAAAAATTTCAAAAGCTGCCCATTCTTGTTATCCATGTCATCAATTTCTTCAATATGCTCATTCATATTCCATAACTATTATTTTCTTTACCTTTTTTTGAAACTCTGTATATCCTTATCTAGGCATTTATATATGTTAATTTTCCACTCCACTATAGTTTGACTATCTCCAGTGGCGATATATACTATAATCACCATCCATTCTTGTCCTTCTAATTTTATCTCAAACCACAAATGTTCTTGACACTTTAAAGTATTTAAATATTTTTTGACATAACTCCTATACCACCTCCTTTTTCTTCTTCTTTTCTATAGATACCCTGCCATACCAAATCTTCCAGTGTACATTCTTCTTCTTTTAGATATGTTTCCATTACTGCTAATACCTCAAGCTCTTTGTTGTTAATTGCTTTGTTTAATGCCAGCCATTTTTTGATCTCCTACTACCTTGCATATTCAAATATCCAATTTTAACAATTTCATCCTTTCTTATTTCCCTTTTATAAATTTTTTGACTCCTTCTTCTCTATTATATTTATAAATAGCTTGTTTTATCATTAGTTTACAGACCCACTTCCTTTCCACATCTACGTTTATATCTGAATCAGCTATTCTTTGTTTATTTGTGACCATCCCATCCATTCTTAACATTCTTTTTGATAATACTTTAATTTAAAAGGCTCCCCCCCTCTTTTTAAGTTCCCCAAACTATAATATTTTTCATAAACCAAGCCACCTAATACTTCATTTCCTTGTTTTGCTAAGTGCAATCCATCTTTACTATATAACTTTTTTTTACTGATAAAAAGAATCCCACACATCCACAAACATAATATTATTTTTCTCGCATAATTTTTTCAATCTGTTTTTTATATGCCCTATCTAACATATACCTATTGTCAAATCTTATTAGTAATCTAATTACTCCTACTTTTCCTTTAACCTTATTTGAACAACTAATCAATTCTTTGTATTCATCCATTACTCTCTCTGATAGCTCTGACAATATATTTGTCCCTACCAGATAATATAAACATCCCTACTCCCTTGTTTCTTTACCCTTATCTGAACATCCCTAATTCTAGCTCCAAACAAACATACTCTTAGATACTTATTTCTATTTTCTCTTGCAATTATATCTCCACATCCTCTAATTAGTGAGTCCCCTATCAAGACTGCTTCATATTTTACTTTCCATACTTCATCTGTAACACTATCTTCCACTTTCTAGAGTTCCATATCTACTTCTTCCTTATTATTTCTATTCATTAATATCTTGATTTGTTCACATTTTATATCTAATGTTTTTAATTTTACTTCTATATCCTTATCACTTCCTCTATTTTACTTATTCTTTGCCTAACTATCTGCACTGCATTACTTATTTTGTCATCCACATCTCTTGTCACTTCACTAAATAAATATTCTATTCTCCTTAACTACATTTTCCTCCATTTTTCCTGATTTTTTTATTTAAACTATCTACACTTAGATACTATTTTATCTCTTTTATCACATTTATACATGATCTACATAACAATACACCTATTACATCCTTCCTAGTCTTATTTATGTATTTCAAATGGAAACCTTATCACATAAGATACACTCTACCAAAGAATGCCTAATTTTATTGTGAGATACAAATGCAGTCCATACTTCATTATTTACTACTCTTCAAACCTTTTTATACAAAAGGAAAAAAAACTTTTTTAAAAAAATTGCAATCGATAAATGTGCTTCACTAACTTACACCTCAAACATTACCCTCTTTTTCAAATAAATCACTTTCTTTCTTAAACTGAAAAATTCTTTAATAGCATACCTACTAAAAACCAACTAACCTCCTTTCAATCACACACAAAAAAATATTTTTTTCTTTTATATTTAAAATAGTGTATCAAATCACTTTCCAAATGTTAGCAATATTTTTTTCAATCTTTCCAAATCCAATTAAATCTATCTCTCTCATACTCCAACTTTATTTTTATATCTACACATTAAGAAATTATTCTCCAGCAACAGAATTTTTTCTAAATGATATTAAAAATATATAAACTTTATCTTATCTTGTGGAACAAATCAGCCACATTAACACAGAAACTCTCCATACAATAGTGCAACTTAGTACAAGAAAAAGTAATCAATGAATGCAGAAGGTTTGTTTATAAAATCTTATTTATACACAAATCTTTCTGCATCCATTGATTACTTTGCCTTGCACTGAATGGTGCTAAAGAGTTTTACCTATGTATTTATTATAATTAATACTAATCCAGTTTACTCTAAAAATATGTTATATATTTGTCAGCACAGGATAATATTATTTATGTATTGTGGAATTTTATTGATTAAATAAAGTTTTTTTCTGTCTCATTAAATATCTGTTAGGCATGGAAGATAGGAAAAATATTTTAGTTTATATTACAGATTCTAATGGAAGTTATTAGAATTGTTACATTTTAGAAATGATCTTAAATGGCTTACCAATGATCATGTTGTCCATAACCTGAGAATCCATTACTCTGAGGAAGCATGTTGATACATTATATTGTTATTACATGGAATAAAATGTTTAATTTTAAACTGTAGTCTTATCTTTTATTCTCATTCAGGAGAATTGATAATTAGTCCAGTTTCAATAAGGAAATGGAGTTTGATTATAGTACTTCTGGGGGTGAGCATCTGAGAAATATTTCTCTATCACCACCAATGTTTTTTTCTTCATGGTGAAATTAGGCATAAGTATACTGCAAGTTCTAAGCCTCTATAATTCTTTAAGATATTCTTTGATAATACATTGCTTAAAAAAATTGTAGGAAAAAGTAAACTTTATGTTGATGGATTGCATAAGAATGGCAGAAAAAGATAGAATAGTCATAATAAATGAACACCTATCCTAGTAAAATAGATGAAAATATTTTGATTGTTGATGTTGGAGACATTATCAAACTGCCACATGTAGATTTCTGGAAAAAGATGAAACACTTTCCATATCAGTATTTTCAAAAGTAATGAAGTTTGCTAATGAAATTTCTGCATTTTGCTAATGAAAATAACTTTAACTCAGAAATCCATTCATATCCAAAGTTCTATATGCTTTAAGAAGTGATAGAGCACTTGAGAGAACAGTCTAGCTTTTTTATATGTTCTAGCGCAGACCCTCAGTGTATATAAAAGTTTCCTGCTCTACAAGGGATGTCTGATCTGGGAAGAATATAATGCTTACAAAAAAGAGTTCATTTTAGAGTAAAGTTTTTTTCCACTTTGTGAAACACAAATTGGATATATGTGTAACTTTCTTCTTTATACTGGGAAAGATGTACCAGTCAGCAATAAAAGTGTTCTTCATTTTGTAGATACATATTTGAATAAAAGATATTATACCACTGCAAATAACTTGTAGATGTCACCAATTATTGCAGATAGATTTGTAAGAGAAGAACCAGATATTTATGGTAATGTCGGTGCTAGAAAAAAGGAAATGCCAGCTGAAATGAAAAACAATAGGCTGAAAAAGGTGATTCAGGCTTTTTATTATAGAAAAGATCAGCCAGCCTGTTTTGTGTCATTCATAATGCATCAATCAACATAACTGGAGATTCAGCTTGTGGTGAAATCTACTGAAATGTGCAATTATAATCTTTTATGGGTGGAATTGATCATTGTGATCAACAATTGTTACTTTATTGTGCAACTAGGAATTGGAGAAAAAAATATTAAAAAAAATATTTAGTCACTTTACTGATCTTGTTTTTGGAATGCTTTTGTGTCATTTTCACCTTCTGGATTTTATAACGACAAGTTTCAATGAAACTTTGAAAATATATGCTGATTCTACAAGAACTTTATGAAGAAGACTTAGCACTACTACTCCATTTCAGTTAACTGATCAATATTTTTTAATTCATCTTCCATCTAACCTTATCAAAATAGGACTATGTCATATCAGCTACTCAAAAACAAATGCCAACAGCAAGCTCTTTAAAAAACAAGTTCAGGTGCAAAGACTGCAAGATTAGATTATGTATGGAGCCTTATTCAAAATCTACCATACTGAAAAAAAAAAAACTTGTAATGGCAATATTACAAATTTTTAGTCTTTCCAATATACATGTTCTAAATTGTTTCTTTAATTGTTTACGGTTAGAGTTAAGTGGATAAGGAACATAGGTGAGAGATGTTTGAAGAGTGCTATATTTTTTTGGTAAAATGCATATACTTCAAATAATTTTTCAACATTTTCAATATTACATTTTGAAATGTATTATGGACAGTAGTAAAACTACATCACTTCTAAAAGCAATTTTTGATATAAAAAGTACAATGAAAATATTTTCATTTTTTGTGTGTGTTTCATAATGCATTTCAAGATAATATTGTAAATGCTAAATATATATATATTCATAGAAATTTATCAAAGTCAGTAGTAAACTATATGTGTGAAAATTGCATTATAAATGTACTTCTTTTTGTCAATTTTATTAATATAAAAATTTTTTTTTTCTTTTTTTCATGAGTCATAGCATCGGCCATGAAAGGAACCCCTGGGACAACTGCTTGTAAGGCGGCTAAAACTTTGGAATCAGTTTTTAATATTTTAATATATATATTGTAACAGTCAGATTTGTACACTCATGCAACAAAATTCAGAGCCCAAGCAAAATATACCAAAGCTGACCGTAGTGAGGTGGTTGAGACCTCTAATCCGACCAAACTCCAACTCATCTGCCAGTACTCCAAATTTAACACCTTATGAGTGACATTCCTGGGGCTACACTCAGTTCTCATTTAACCGTGAGCCGACATAGAACAGGGAGAAACACGAGACTTAAGGTCATTACTAACCTTACTAAATAAGTGATATATATAACACTCAACACTCTATTAATCTTAAATACTAGACATACACATATAGCATATAAACTCATTAAGAAATTGGAGTAATGAACTGTGACATTTAATAATATACTGTGGATTGGATAAAATACTATGGATTGGATAAGATACTGTGGTTTGGTTTGATCTAGAGTCTGAGCAAGAAAGATATACAACAGTTTATATTTAAAAGGATTTATTAAAACAATAACAAATGATCTAACACAAAATATCATAATGGCAAGGATTGTATAATCTTCACAAGGTATTCAATACAGGCAAGCATGTTACAATAGTTGGAACTGTTATCAAGTACATCTGTTCCCTTTTAAACATATTACAATACATGTGTGTGTGAGTTATAGAGGTCATGCCTAATTATTTAATATGCTCATCTTATGAACTTGACTTGCTTAAGTTAGAAGTTGATACTTTAGTAGAGATGATGATGAGTACAGCCAGTTTTAAAGGCTGTTATATATACTAATTAACTGAGCAACTAAATAAACTCAGAATCATGCAGATTCAAACTGATAACCCGGTCAACTCCAGTCTAAAGCTGAATGATTAATTAATATGGGAAAAAGAACTGGTTACCATTAGGTCCACATATATGCGCTATGGCGCTATATAAAATATTAAAGAAATAAACTTGCAGTGCGAGTGTGTGATTCTTCAAGAGTTTCAGCATCAAATGCTCGGTTTGCTCTGAGACCGACGGTTTGCTGCTATTGATATATGAACATAAAGTTCAGGAAGTCGGATTGGCTTTATGGAAAAATCTGGGTCCTCACGCCCCCAGTTCTAATGAAGATAGCCATAACCCGAACTAAATAAAGGGGCGGTTTGTTACCGTGAACCCTTGTCAGAGGCAGCAAAACGTAACACATATAAGTGTACTATATAAAAACACACCCGCAATGCACGCAATATATATATAAAAAGCAATAAGTATGCATATAATTAATTGCACCTAAAACAGATAGCTTTTATCTGTCAAGCTAATTCAAAACAGTTCTTAAAATTAGCATTATAAGTATGCTAATAAAATGGGCTTAAACTACATAAAAATAATCTAGTTAAGATCCTGAATCTGCATATAAATATTCTTAATTAAGGAGGGAAAGTATATTCGATGGGACTTAATACAAACATTAGCAAATATACTTTATCATCTCTAGACAATATATATATCCCCTTCCAACTAATAAATATCAAAGGTTATAATATAAGATCGGTTAAGCAAATCTTAAAAAAATACGATTTTACAATATATATATAACTATGATAACAACGAGTGGTTAGCGCATTCGTTTATTACCAATATTATAATTTCGAAACAATGATTTAATAAAATAAACAAGGCTTTTAAAATGTCTAAGTGAAGATTACAATTATCTCCTTTATAAATTACTTACTTAGTTTCATTGTTTCGAAATCTGAGCATATTATCACATATTAAACATAACAAAATGCATTTAAACAAAATATTAAAATTACTGAAATTAGGCAAGACCGTTAGTTCGTAGGAATTGAAGAGAATAAATTTCGGACATTTAATGAGTATAAAAAAAATATGAAATCTTTTAATTCATAAAAGATTTCAGCAGTTTATAAAATTAAAGTAAGTGATTTTTTTTTCTTTTACATTATATATAAAGTCACAGACTGATAGTTTCTTTTTATAAGAGGGTAAAATTGAAAGAGTTTTTATAATTTAGATAGAACGTTCTTTTTAAAGTGTTATAAGAATTTATAGATTAAAGTTCATACCGCAGCTTTTTTAAAAATGATTACCATCTCTCTCTGCCTCCTTGAGTGGACTTGAAGCGTATATCAATGATAGTGGTTGGAATAGGGCGTCTGACAGCATCATAATCTTCAGTGGCCTTTCAGATAGGTTAAATTTCTTCATATTCTCCATGCAGGTTGCTGGAAAGTCTATTCAAAGGAATGTTTAGAGGAATTGAGAGTAGCCATCTGGCTTCAGAGCCAGTAAATATATTATTTTACTCGATCATTTTGGATTCTGGTCTCCACAACAATTTTCAGAAAAAAAAAGCTAAAGAGAGTGAATTTCAAAAAAAATCTGCAATATTTATATTCCCTAGATCAAAAGCCAGCGACCATCTATTTTAAAACACAATTCAAACTTCTTCTAAGTTTTAGCCTTAGGTCTCTTTTGATTCTTATCTTTTTTTTTATCTTGTTGCCCAAACTTTTACTGGTTTGATCTGGGAAAAGAAATTCATTACAATCGTAATGAATGAGCTCTAGAACAATGTCAATAACCTAGGGACTATCTGATCCCACCTGCAAATTATTCTAAATAAAAATCTGCGATATCTATATTCCCTAGATCAAAAGCCAGTGACTATCTATTTTAAAACACAATTCAAACTTCTTCTAAGTTTTACAGCAGTCTGTCTCTTTTGATTCTAATCTTTTTTTTTATCTTGTTGCCAAATTTTTACTGGTTTGATCTGGGAAAAGAAATTCATTACAATCGTAATGAATGAGCTCTAAAACAATGTCAATAACCTAGGGACTATCTGATCCCACCTGCGAATTATTCTAAATAAAAATCTTATTACCAATCTGTGAATTTCGCATGTGATTTATAATTTACTTAAACCAAACTTGTTAAAGAATATTTAGCCACATTTTCTAAACAAAATAACCCTTATACAATATATTATTTATATAAATGCTGCAATATATCTATACAAAATTTAATATCATTATCATTTACAGGTGCTTGTATGTGTGACAATAAACATATAATTGTTTGAATGCATATAAAACTGTGACCACATATATAACTGTATAAATGAATATATCGCTGTGTGGATATACATACAACTGTGTAAACATATATATACAGCTGTGTAAAGGCATATAACACTGAGTGGATACATATACACGTGTACTAAAGAGTGTTTAAAACCGGCATAGATGTGTCTATGGAGACATAAAGGTGAAACAGATAGAAGGACAGTAATATCTGTTTCATTTCCCCAAACTTACAAAAAAAAAAATCAATGAAAAAAAAAAAATTTTACTTGGTGAAGAATATCCCTCAATAATACCACTATTTCATAACAAAACAAATGATGAAACAAAATATTACTTGCAAAATTTTTACCTTGCCTGGCTGTCTGGTCTTAAAGTGATGACAGTACACTAATACCATTATGACTAAAGTCTAAGGTTATACACATCTACCTATAACTGGTTATACTAATGCTATTTGGCTATGCTAATTTGCTAAACATGTGGTTATTACATATATATATGAGCACACAAAATTTTAATATGTATATACTGTTGGGTTGGAATAATATAACACCAATTAGCTAACTAATTTGATAAATATCACCTATATAGAAGAACACACAATATATATATCTAACTACTGGGGGTAGGGACAATTCTATAAATGATCATGCATCATCCTTGTAGAATCTAGGAGTAATCATCAAAACTAATCTTACCTAAGTTGGGTCTGGGGTTTGATAAAAAGGCTTTAGGCTGCGGGCATTATATGTCCCTGTTATGGTCCCCCGGTCTTCCAATAAAAAGGCATTGTTTCCATAATCTTTCTTGATTATGTATGGTCCCTTATATAAAGGAAAAAACTTTTTGTATTCCTTTAACTGTTTATTGCTAGCTTGTGGTGTACGCACCCACACCTGATCTCCCACATGGAAGATATGGCAGTCTCCCTTCATTTTCTTCCTCCTGTCGGCCACATGGTCCAAGTTAGCCTTTGCCCTTGACCTGTCTTTCTCGGGGTCTATGATTGAATTTCCAGCTGGAAGTGGCACCCCAATCATGGGTTGGCAGGGTTTGCCATAGTGGAGTCGTGATGGAGGAAACCCGGTAGATTCATTCCGAGTATTATTTATATGACTGAGGATCACCCCAGTTTGGTTGACCCATCCTCTATGGTTTGAGCCCACGTGTGTCCGATATAGTCTTCCAATCTCCCTCATTACCCTTTCACAGGGGTTTGACTGGGGGTTCCTTATTGATGTGAGTACGTGTTTAATGTCTTGCCTCTTCACCCAGGCCTTCCATTCTCTGGACGTGAATGCCGATCCGTGGTCTGACAATATAGTTTCTGGCTTTCCCACAGTTGGAAATTGCATTCTCTCCAAAACCCGAATGGCACACCTTGTATCTGCTCTCAATACTGGATATGCCCCGACATACTTTGAGAACACATCATAGGTTACCAGTAAATATCGGAACCTCTTGTAAGGTGGTAATGGTCCATAGTGGTCTATTGCCAGGAGCTCCTTTGGCCCTGAAGGCACTATCGGTGAGATTGGACCCACATATGATCTGTTGGGAGGCTTATCCCTAGCACAAATTTCACACCCCTGGATAGCCCTCAGGACCCCTGCATATACATTTGGCCAATGAAATTGGCATCTGACTGCCTCCTCGGTCTTCCGCAATCCATAATGGCCTACTAGCTTATGTATGTACTGAACCAACTGGAACCTGAGGTCTGGGGGCACTAATATTTTCCAATACTCATCTGTTTGAGGGCACATCCTTCTCATCTGCAAGATACCATTGCTTATTCGGAACTTTCTTGTAATGTCCTGGTCCCTTTTATTTAAAGGTGTTTCTTGGTCTCTCAGTCGGTCCATTATTTTTTTGTACTCTGGGTGCTTTTCTTGCCAGTAAGGGAGATTTTTCAACTGGGTTTCTATAGGGTCACTCACAACATTCATGATGACACCCTGAGGTTCTGCGCCTAATGGGGGGTTGTCAGGTTTAATAGCCACCGGATGCCTACTAAGTATATCAGCCACTACGTTCTCCGGGCCAGGACAATAAATGACCTGATAATCAAATCTTTGCAAGGCCAGGCTCCACCGAATGAGACGGTCATTTGTCAGGTAGCTCCTGTTTAAGAATTCCAGACAACGATGATCAGTCACAATAATAACCTGGGAACCAATCAGAAACTGCTTAAACTTCTCACAGCCCCAGACAATAGCTAATGCCTCCCTCTCAGTGACGGTATAGTTTTGTTCAGGTCCCTTCAAGGCACGACTACTAAAATATAAAACCCGTTGCTGTTGTGCCCGATTTATTTGAAATAACACTACTCCCAGGCCAAGGCGGCTGCTGTCCGTCTGCAGATAAAAAGGTGCAGCCAAGTCTGGGTGGTACAACATGACTGTCTGAAGGAATGTTTTCTTTATCTGACGGAACTCACACTCCTGCCTCTCAGTCCACTCCCACTTTGCATCTTTCCGTATCAAATCCACTAAGGTGGATGTATCCTGGGCAAAGGCCGGGTAGAATCGGTGGTAGTAATTGCACAACCCCAGAAACGACCGCACCTGTTTGCGAGTGGTCAGTGTAGGAAATTTCTCAATTGCCTCTATTTTATCTGGGTGTGTCCGAACCCCTTCTCCATTGACAACATGCCCCAAAAATGATATTTCCCGCCGAGCAAAACAACTTTTTTTTAGGTTGACTGTCACATTCCTCTGTATGCACTCTTGAAAGAACCCCCGCAAGTGGCACAGGTGCTCCTCCAGATCTCTGGAAGCAATCACAACATCATCCATGTAACACACACTATACCCTTTTACATGGTCTGAAAGAGTCTGGTCAAGGCACCTCATCAGACCAGCACCACTGTTGATCAGACCAAATGGAACCCTTCTGAAAACATGAGTGTGACCACCATACCTAAATGCTATATATTTACGGTCTCGAGGATCTAGCACCATCTGCCAGTAGCTGGAGGTGAGGTCTAATGTGGAAAAAAAACTTTCCGGACAACCGCATAAAAATCTCCTGAATCCGTGGTGGTGCATCCCTCTCAGGGATAGTGTTCCTGTTTAATTGCCTCGCATCTAGGCAGATCCTGACAGACCCATCTTTTTTTTTACCACAACCAATGGGTTATTGTATGGTGATGGACTTTTTTCAATAACCCCCAGTCTATCATTTGTTGTATTTGAGCATCAACTGCTGCCTGATATTGGAATGGGATTGGGTAAGTCCGGGTCTGAAAGTATGTCTCTTCCTTGACCCTAATCCTATGAGTATACCCCTGGATTGTTCCTGGGGCATTGGAAAATGCTCTCTGGTTATCCTTCAAGACCATCCTCAGCCCCATTCGTTCCTCTGGTTGAATAAGAGAGGTCTCGGCGATTTTTGTTGTGATCAAGGTGTCATCTATGTCTAAACTCATATATTGTACTCTGCCCCCAACCTGGCTGGACAAGCCTTCAATACCAATGCTCTCCTGATACAGGGTCACCATATTACCCTCATAGCTGATTGTGCATCTATGTCGGCTCAGAAAATCCGCACCAATTACCACCTCCTGTAGCAACCCATCCATCACTAGAAATGGGTGGCCAATCATAGTCTGTCCCCACTTCAGGTCCAACCACACCTGGTACCCTTCTGTTTTGGTTTTTTTTCCATTGGCCATCATCAACTGAAAAGCCCTGATGGGCAACTTTGGGACCGTAGGTGCTTGAACCTCCAGCCAAGTCCACCATTTCTTTGAGATCAAGGACATTTGGCTACCCGTGTCCACTAATGCAGATACTCTCTTCTTACACACCTCAATGCCAACAGTTGGGCATGGTCCAATCTGGACCCCAGGTTTTGGATCTTCAACCTCCACGATGGTGGATACTGGGTTGGTATGTTGTTTTTTTAATAGCTTCTCGGAGGAACAATCTAACGGGGTTCCTCTGTAGTTTCCTGACTGCCTATCTCTATATGGTCCATTTACCCTCATTTGATTTTGGTGTTTTGGTATATGAAATCTTTGGGGTCGTTGGCCAGAGATCATCATGGACTGGCATCTAGGGGATTCTATTTTGCGCATCTTTTCTGGTGGTTCTTTGGGTACAGGGGTGAAATCGATGGTTGTCAGGAACCCTGCCATCTCTTCTATGGCCCGTATCCTACACCCCATCATGAGCTGTTGCACCCTCATTGGCATGTTTTGCTGAATGACCCGGATCATCTGGGTATCTGTAAAGGGAAATGCCGTCAGATCGAAGTCTGGCCACCTGCCTCAAGAAAAACTGTGTATGAGTCTCCTTGACCACTGATCCATATGACTCCCTAAGGATAGAATGGTAAATTCCATCCTGGCGTTCCTCACTCCAGAATGTTTTTAATAGAGCAGCTGAGTACTGCTCGAAGGTATGTGGTCATTCCACACAACAGTCCCACCATGATCTGGCATACCCCTGTAGGTAGTGGATAGCAAGGGTTACTTGGTCTGCCACTGGGACTGCCTGAAAGCAGAACAACTCACCCAGGCTTTCAATATGGGTCCTCGGGTTCTCTCCAGCCTCTCCCTTGAAGCTCTTTACTTGTATAAATTTAGAAAGGTATGTTTGAACCCCTGGTGTTGCCTCCGGTGGTCTCCCAAGACTTGGCCCCCCTAAATCTCCTGAGTTCTGATAGCTCTTACAAAACATGGTAGTCTGCTCATCATTGGTCACATGGGGACCCTGCACACTACCTTTCATCTCCTTAATGCTGGAAATATTTCCTACAGTTTCCTTAGGGTGGATCAAGTGCCCAGTTAGGTCAATTTCCCCCTTGGCAGTTGTGGGCTTAAGCTCAAAGTCGATCCTAATAGGGTTTTGTATGGCCTCTGACATCTCTAGTTTCCCACCCTTCACCTCTTCAATTTCTTTCTTCAGCTCCTGGAGAGCATTGCTCATCTTGCTCCTTTCTTGTATGGCCACATCATTGTTCTGTGCTACCTTCTGCGTCAATTCAGAAATCTTATCTTGGATCTCTCCTCGCTCTTCTTGTAGCCTTTGTACCACCCTATCCTGTTCTTTCCATTTACTGGCCACATTCCCTTCAATTTTGCCAACCACCCCATCTACATATGTTCGCTGATGCTCAACCTTATCCTGGATATGTTCAACTTTTCCTCTGAGTGCCTGTATAGTTCTACCAGTATCTTCTTTCTGTTCGTTCAGGAGCACTATGAACTTATTTTGTATCTCCTCATGCTCCTGCTGGCAGTTTACCCCCAATCTCCCCAACTCCTTCTGTAACTTCTCTATATTTTGATTATTTTCCTCCATTTTTCTGCCTAGGGTTTGCAAATCTTCCCTTCTCCCCCATTTTAAAACCCCATTCCTGTTGGACTGTCTCCATCATCATTTTCATCTGTAGCCAGAAGGTTGGTGACATATTTTGGCTTCCCTCCATGCCTTTCTCAGTTTTTAGCTTGTGTATTTCCTTTTGAGAGGGTTCTCCCATGGCTGCTGACTCTTCCAAGCCCCTTCTTTCATCGGACTGGCTGGCACTCACTTCCCCTTCCTCTTCCGTGCTACTTTCACCTCCAACCATCTCTTTTCCAGATCGCAAGGTAATCCCCCTGTACCTTTCCTTTTCTGCCTTGGCTACACTAAACATTTCGCTTGGTTCCCCTGGGATCATTAGACTCTCTGAAGGCCCATTTCCCATGTCTAAGTCTACATTGACTCCTTCCAATTCTTCTTCCCCACTTGCTCCTCCTATTGTTTCCTCCTCTGTGCTGCTGTCCATAATTGTTCAGCTTTGACTTCGCGAATAACTGATAACACAAATTATTAATATTTTTTGTCAATGGTTATTTACTGACTCTCCCCCCAAAATGGCTCTCTCTCTCTCTAATTCCTAACTTTCAGACCACTGCATTCCTTTATTAACCTATCCTTACTACTGATCTCAATAACCACTGCCACTATCAAGTTTAAGCCCTGTTTACATCTAACATACTCAAGTATTTTATAAAAAAAAATTTTAAAAGTAATAGTAAAAGCATTTATGTAAAAAAAAAAAATTAAAAAAAAAAATTATATTACCAATTGCACCTCCTTTCTTCCTTCACTGAAGCCGATCATTCCTAAGAAAAGACTTTAAAAAAAAATTTATTATGAAAAAAAAAATTTTGCTTTCTATGCCAGGTTTGATCTGAAGTACATGTATATATCTCCATTTATTTAATCTACTTTGACCTTGCCTCTTTTTTGTTTCCTTGCTCATTCTCCAAACCAATCCAAATTTTTATAATAAGTTTAAAGCGATAGAGCCCCTTTATACAAACCCTTTTCTCTACCCCTGATGACAAAATTTATATGAGGATGACTATCAACCTATTCAAATCACCCCCGGGCGCCAGTCACCAGTGAGCAAGAAAAACACCACATATATAACCTAAGATTCCAATTTCTAATATGTATGTGACACACCTAATATCCGGTTGACACATCCTGCCTACATTCATGCTATATCTGAGCCAGAGACACTTTTAAAATTCTTTACTTAAAGTAAACAGAGTCTCAGTAAATAGACAAAAAAAAATTATAAAATTTATATATATATATATGGCTCATGTGTATATAGTCAAGAATACTCCTCCCATTGCAATACCATAATTTAAAAAAAAATTTACATATATTTTTCAACATATATCAATTCAGAGCCTGTATTCAGTTCAGGACCTGTATTCAGTTCAATGCTTTTATCAGTTCAGGGCATGTGAATTAACTAACTGGTTGTTCATACTCAAGAGAAAAAATATACATATGCAAATGTTGTAAGAAAAAAAATTTCACAAAAAAAAATATTTTATATATATATCATCAATACCCACACACTGTTTAGGGTGTGTAACTAAGTTTGTCCATGCATGGCATTCATCTTTGGAGAGAAAATATAATATAAATGCATATATTCAAAAAAAAAAATATTCAATTCAGGGCCTATACCTGGTTCAAGACCATGTTCAGGGCCTATACTCAGTTCAGGGACATGAACATCAATTGAAGAAGCCCACTGACTTAAGCATCCATAATCAGTGAAAAGAAAAAAAAATTACATAATCAGGAAAACAAAAATTTGTACTCATATATCTATCTTTCAGGGTCGTGAAAATTAACTAGGCCCCACGGAAGGGCGTCCATAATCGAGGAAAAAAAAAACCTATGTAACAGTCAGATTTGTACACTCATGCAACAAAATTCAGAGCCCAAGCAAAATATACCAAAGCTGACCGTAGTGAGGTGGTTGAGACCTCTAATCCGACCAAACTCCAACTCATCTGCCAGTACTCCAAATTTAACACCTTATGAGTGACATTCCTGGGGCTACACTCAGTTCTCATTTAACCGCGAGCCGACATAGAACAGGGAGAAACACGAGACTTAAGGTCATTACTAACCTAACTAAATAAGTGATATATATAACACTTAACACTCTATTAATCTTAAATACTAGACATACACATATAGCATATAAACTCATTAAGAAATTGGAGTATGAACTGTGACATTTAATAATATACTGTGGATTGGATAAAATACTATGGATTGGATAAGATACTGTGGTTTGGTTTGATCTAGAGTCTGAGCAAGAAAGATATACAACAGTTTATATTTAAAAGGATTTATTAAAACAATAACAAATGATCTAACACAAAATATCATAATGGCAGGGGTTGTATAATCTTCACAAGGTATTCAATACAGGCAAGCATGTTACAATAGTTGGGACTGTTATCAAGTACATCTGTTCCCTTTTAAACATATTACAATACATGTGTGTGTGAGTTATAGAGGTCATGCCTAATTATTTAATATGCTCATCTTATGAACTTGACTTGCTTAAGTTAGAAGTTGATACTTTAGTAGAGATGATGATGAGTACAGCCAGTTTTAAAGGCTGTTATATATACTAATTAACTGAGCAACTAAATAAACTCAGAATCATGCAATTCAAACTGATAACCAGATTCAAACTCCAGTCTAAAGCTGAATGATTAATTAATATGGGAAAAAGAACTGGTTACCATTAGGTCCACATATATGCGCTATGGCGCTATATAAAATATTAAAGAAATAAACTTGCAGTGCGAGTGTGTGATTCTTCAAGAGTTTCAGCATCAAATGCTCGGTTTGCTCTGAGACCGACGGTTTGCTGCTATTGATATATGAACATAAAGTTCAGGAAGTCGGATTGGCTTTATGGAAAAATCTGGGTCCTCACGCCCCCAGTTCTAATGAAGATAGCCATAACCCGAACTAAATAAAGGGGCGGTTTGTTACCGTGAACCCTTGTCAGAGGCAGCAAAACGTAACACATATAAGTGTACTATATAAAAACACACCCGCAATGCACGCAATATATAAAAAGCAATAAGTATGCATATAATTAATTGCGCCTAAAACAGATAGCTTTTATCTGTCAAGCTAATTCAAAACAGTTCTTAAAATTAGCATTATAAGTATGCTAATAAAATGGGCTTAAACTACATAAAAATAATCTAGTTAAGATCCTGAATCTGCATATAAATATTCTTAATTAAGGAGGGAAAGTATATTCGATGGGACTTAATACAAACATTAGCAAATATACTTTATCATCTCTAGACAATATATATATCCCCTTCCAACTAATAAATATCAAAGGTTATAATATAAGATCGGTTAAGCAAATCTTAAAAAAATACGATTTTACAATATATATATAACTATGATAACAACGAGTGGTTAGCGCATTCGTTTATTACCAATATTATAATTTCGAAACAATGATTTAATAAAATAAACAAGGCTTTTAAAATGTCTAAGTGAAGATTACAATTATCTCCTTTATAAATTACTTACTTAGTTTCATTGTTTCGAAATCTGAGCATATTATCACATATTAAACATAACAAAATGCATTTAAACAAAATATTAAAATTACTGAAATTTGGCAAGACCGTTAGTTTGTAGGGATTGAAGAGAATAAATTTCGGACATTTAATGAGTATAAAAAAAATATGAAATCTTTTAATTCATAAAAGATTTCAGCAGTTTATAAAATTAAAGTAAGTGATTTTTTTTTCTTTTACATTATATATAAAGTCACAGACCGATAGTTTCTTTTTATAAGAGGGTAAAATTGAAAGAGTTTTTATAATTTAGATAGAACGTTCTTTTTAAAGTGTTTTAAGAATTTATAGATTAAAGTTCATACCGCAGCCTTTTTAAAAATGATTACCATCTCTCTCTGCCTCCTTGAGTGGACTTGAAGCGTATATCAATGATAGTGGTTGGAATAGGGCATCTGACAGCGTCATAATCTTCAGTGGCCTTTCAGATAGGTTAAATTTCTTCATATTCTCCATGCAGGTTGCTGGAAAGTCTATTCAAAGGAATGTTTAGAGGAATTGAGAGTAGCCATCTGGCTTCAGAGCCAGTAAATATATTATTTTACTCGATCATTTTGGATTCTGGTCTCCACAACAATTTTCAGAAAAAAAAGCTAAAGAGAGTGAATTTCAAAAAAAATCTGCAATATTTATATTCCCTAGATCAAAAGCCAGCGACCATCTATTTTAAAACACAATTCAGACTTCTTCTAAGTTTTAGCCTTAGGTCTCTTTTGATTCTTATCTTTTTTTTATCTTGTTGCCCAAACTTTTACTGGTTTGATCTGGGAAAAGAAATTCATTACAATCGTAATGAATGAGCTCTAGAACAATGTCAATAACCTAGGGACTATCTGATCCCACCTGCAAATTATTCTAAATAAAAATCTGCGATATCTATATTCCCTAGATCAAAAGCCAGTGACTATCTATTTTAAAACACAATTCAAACTTCTTCTAAGTTTTACAGCAGTCTGTCTCTTTTGATTCTAATCTCTTTTTTTTATCTTGTTGCCAAATTTTTACTGGTTTGATCTGGGAAAAGAAATTCATTACAATCGTAATGAATGAGCTCTAAAACAATGTCAATAACCTAAAGACCATCTGATCTCACTTGCGAATTATTCTAAATAGTTTTATTACCAATCTGTGAATTTCGCATGTGATTTATAATTTACTTAAACCAAACTTGTTAAAGAATATTTAGCCACATTTTCTAAACAAAATAACCCTTATACAATATATTATTTATATAAATGCTGCAATATATCTATACAAAATTTAATATCATTATCATTTACAGGTGCTTGTATGTGTGACAATAAACATATAATTGTTTGAATGCATATAAAACTGTGACCACATATATAACTGTATAAATGAATATATCGCTGTGTGGATATACATACAACTGTGTAAACATATATATACAGCTGTGTAAAGGCATATAACACTGAGTGGATACATATACACGTGTACTAAAGAGTATTTAAAACCCGCATAGATGTGTCTATGGAGACATAAAGGTGAAACAGATAGAAGGACAGTAATATCTGTTTCAATATATATATTAAAAAATATAATAATCAATTAAAAGATTAAACATATGTATTTAATATGATGTTTTCAAATATAATATAAGAATTGTGCTTTAAAGCTAACAGTTAAGTTTACTTTATATGTATAATTTTTCAGGCAATAAGTATTAAATTGTATTCCTCTATTATTTTTATTACGTTTCCATTCTATCTCTATTTATTTTCTGTTTCATTGAAGAACAGTGGCTCAAAATTTCACTGTAATTACTTTAAAAATATGACAAACTTTATAAAGTTATCCTAATATCTGATCTTGACTTTATTTATTGGGTCTAAGTTTTTATATTATGATTTCTTCTCAAGTATGTATATATGCAACTGTTAAATTGATTCATAAAAATTCTTTATCTTTTTTAATTTTCTGAGTTTAAGTAAAATGTATCCCCCCCCCCCGCGCCCTTCTGTAGTGAGTTATTTTTTTTTAAAATCATTTTCTCAGAAGTTTATTGTCAAAACGCTTCTTTGTAAATATCTTATTCTTATGTAAATATTTGTGTTTTTAATAAAGTTGTTTACTTTCATAACACATATGTACAAACATATTAAAGATGAGAAGAATAGGAAATCTATCTACAAATATAAAAAGTAAGCATCATTTAGAATTTTTGTAAGTTAAGTTTTAAAAAAGAAATTCTTCTAAAAGTATTAACTTATTGATCAAAAATACCTTGCAAATAGAAAGCAAGAAAAAAGTTTTAAAATACTACGTCTTCGGAGATTATTTTAAATAAACATTTACCTTAATTTTAAAACTAAAAAACATAATTAAAAAAGTATTGAGAATACAAAAAATAAATAAATGAGAAAACATATATAACTTCATTTAAATTTGAAACCTGGAAGCTTTTGAAATGACAATCATGGTTTGACAGGTGTGTAACATGAGCTGTCACATTTTGATGAAACTCTTGAAGTGTCTGCCCTGATGTGACTTCTCTATATAATGAGAAATTATTTCATGGTGCAAATTTACCTCATGGTGGAAAATCTTGAAGTATCCACTATGATGTGAATGTTATACATCATGAGCAATCATATCATGGTTGAAGTAATTGAAGTTTCCATCATTATATGAGCTTTAGACATCATAAGTAATCATGTCAATAAGGAAACTCTTGCAGTACATCATGAGTATTCACATCAAGATGGAAACTATTTGAGAGTCCATTATGATATGATGGCTACATATCATAAGTTGTCACTTCAAGATCGAAATCATTGGAATGTCAATCTTGACATGACTGCACTACACCAAAAGCTGTCATATCATGGTCAAAATTCTTGAAATATGCATGCTATGAATATTCTATGCCACATTTTAGTTATATCAATAAAGAAACTCCTAGAAAGTTCTCCTGTGACATAACTGTTCTATACTATGAGCAATCATATCATGGCAATTATATGAAATGTCCACTATTGTATGAGTTGTCTACATCACAAGCAATGATGTCAGTGTGAATTTTTTCAGATATCTGTTATACTATGATTGTTCTATATCATGAACAGTAGGTTGAAACTTTTGGTGAGTGACATCATGATATGAATGATCTATACCAGAGGTTGGCAAACTTGCAGCTTGTGAGCTACATATAGTTCTCTGATTCCAATATCAGGGTTTCTTTTATCATGATAAACATAAAATATCTTTATGTTCACTCTTGTAATTAGTAAATAGATATTTTGATGACTTTACGAGAGGGAAAAAGCACTTTACAATGTTGTTTTATTGAATTCAGCTTTATTATATAATAATAATTATTATATATTGGTGAATGTTTTAATATTATAAATTTGTGAGTAAATCAAACTGTTAAAAAAAATTTTTTTTTGTTTATTTCCTTTAATGTTTATTTTCATTATGAAGTATACAGATTCCATTGCGTTTTATTACTAAAATAAATGTTCAAATATATCCACGTCCATTCAGAAATTGATATTTTTCATGAACTCGATTTTCATCTTCTTCATTGTGGCTCTTTTGTGGGGGGGGGGGTAAACAAAATGGCTCTTCATGTTAAAAAGTTTGTCAAACCTTGCTTTATACCAAAATCATCTATTGACATTCAAAAGTTTCTGAATTAATGCTTTATTGGTGAAAGTAAAAAATGATAAAATAATTCAGAATTGTAATTTGCTATGAAAATGTTATTCTTTATCAAATTACTACTCAAATAACACCTAATCTTTCTAGTAACAAAATCTACAATTAAATAAAAAACTGATCAACAAATTAAAAATAATAACATGATAAAAAAAAATTAAATTTCAGTTCCAAGCCATTCATTTATATTTATGTATTGTGTGGACCGTCTATAATGTTTACAATGCAATATATGTGAATTTGACCTTTTTAACAAAATAACAAATAAATAACAACATTCACAAATTTTTCTTTTAATATAAAGGAATTAGAAATATCAAACAGACGTATAGTGAAGTGAATATACAAATTTTATTTTTAGTTGATGAATTTATAGTTTTAGATAACAATCAAACTGAACACACATAAAAAAAAAAGTCTTTATGCAGATTCAGTAATGTTTACTGAATGTTACCCGTCCATATTAATAATATGATTAAATGACAAAATAAAATAATCTCAGAATTCAGATGAGAAATTAACAAGCAACAAAACTATTAACAATAATAATAATTTTAATTAACAACAGAATCAGAGTAATATAAAAAAATTGTATTTACATATTTACATCTAAGATTTATCAAAAGCACACATAATAGAAAAAATCTTGCTGATTCATAATAATTCATAAAGAAACATTTTACATTAAGTTCATTGAATTACCTATTGATATCTCCATGAGCTCAATATTTTATTAGCTGGAGAATGTAGATATATGGCCACCAAAATCATTCTTTTATACATCTGCAAACAAATTTCTAATATCTTAACATCACCAGGTTTGCTTCAATAGTAAGTTATTCCCATGTAATTTTTCCTGTTATTAAGAGCATTGAAATTACGTAGATTTTTAAATTAACTCATAGAAGAATATTTCCATGTGATAGTTTTCTTATAGCAAATGTTAAATATTTTTATTTCAGACACTAATTAATAGACTGGCAGCATTGAAGTTAATTTCTAAGGCATCCTTTGTTTACATTTCCACAATCAGCTACACTAGTGGAAAGATTAGAATAAGGCACTCTGAAGTTTTACCCCAGAGAATGCATTATCAACTTAAATTATCATTACGATTTTCTTGATTTCCTCTTATAAGTGACAACGATTCTTTCTTTTTTTTTTTTAAAGCAGACGATCCAAGAGTTTGTAAATTGGTTTTCATAACAACATTAGTTTAAAATAGTTAACTTTATTTTAAAGTAAAGAATTGTAATAAAATTTTAATTTTTACAATTATTATTATTAAATAAATTACTTTATAATTTGTTTATACACATGACTTTTATACATTCCCGAATATATAATATAAAAAAATGGTGCACATAAAAACTATGCATGTAAACTCGGTCATGAAGGTTACAATATTTATGAATATATATATGCGCAAACTTAATTGATTGTAAATAAAGATATTTTATTTAATGTAATTATAGTCATACAATATATGAATAAATTCACTCATTATTTACACTCAAGAAAATGTATATATCATAAGCATCAGATTTAATAAAATTAATGTATGCTAAAATATTCAGATTAATGCAAAAACTGAACTGATATTAAAAAAACTGCAGATAGACTAGCAAAGTGTGTATTTGAGTAAAGGAATGTTATGTCAATATAACACACATAAGTATACAATATTTGCTAAGCTTGCATATAAAGATTTTATATACACATTTTTAATATTAGAGATCTTATTTTCTATAAAGATTAAATGCTTTAATTTTCCTTTACTTATATTTTAAGAATGAGTAAATTCTTGTTTAAATTTTATTTATGTTAATGTTTCTTTATTCTAAATTTACTGATGTGACTCAACTGGTATTGTAAATAATATCCTTGGGGAATACAACAGATTGGTGCAGTTGACAATAAAGTGGAAAATAAATTTCATTCATTATTGTTGTCTATAAAAAAAATGTTGTTGCTGAATTTCTGTGTGAAAAATAACATTAAAGAATAATTCTAAAATTGAATTTGATGTAAATAATGCAGTGGGTTAACACCTTAATGTGGAACATATGTTGATGAATAGCATAGACAATGACAAGATTAAGGTAGCAATTTATATGGTTATTGGAAATAGAGGTCCTGCAAGTGGTGAACTGACTATGTGAACTGAAACCTTCTGAAGAAATACCATATCTGGAATTAAAAGACAGACTCACATTTTCGAAAGTGGTGGCATACTTAAAATTTAAAACAGGAGTTAAGTATTATGTGAGAAATAATAAGATTACAATAAAGCATTAAGAACATTAGCTAAAGACAAAAACTTTAATGCCAAGCTACATGAAATGCTCATTAATTAACTGTTATGAGGAATGACCGACAATAAGCTAAGACAAGTTCTGAGTGAACTAGAGTTGACATCTAAACATGCAGTTAAGAAATATATAACTGATGAAGTAGTTATGGAAAACACTGGAAACACTAGATATGTATCAAAATTTCCAATGGCAGTAAACAAGAAGTCAAAACTTCAAACTATCATGGTCCATGTTAGGCCTACATACATTATTTCTGTAAAGAAAAAGATTATTTGAAGAAAAACTACAGATTTTAAAATAAAACATGTCATGCTTGTGGCATTATGGTCACTTATCCTATGTTTGTTGCAATAAAAACAAAAAAATTAAACTGGCTTATGTTTGAGCTTTAAATCATGGGAAGGAAATGACAAGAAAAAGTACTGATAAAAAAATAAATGATGTGAACAACAATCATATTTTACTGGATGTACATATATGTGAGCAAAAAATTATTATGGAGATAGATAGCAGAACAGGAAGTCATTGTTACAACTGATGCCTCAAATACAAAATAGGGCTATAATATCACATCGGAGTTATGGATATGAGTATCCTATAGTTTATGCCTCTAAGACACCGATAGCTTCCAAAAGAAGCTACAGTCAGTTTGACAAAGAAGTTTTGGTCATAGTTTTTACTGGAAAAAAATCCATCAGTATGCTTATGGGTGTGAGTTTAATTAAAATTCACCCTACTCACTGTCCATTGATAGGTATTCTAGGAAACTTAAAGCAAACTCCTGAATATGCTAGTCAAAGAAAGGTCCATTGAATTAATATATTGCAGTATATGATTTTGAACTTATTTATAGATCTGGTAAAGAAATAATCCATGCATATTGCACTGTCAAGATTCCCAGATATGCACTTGTTTAAGCATAAAGAAGTTAATTACATTTCATTGAAAAATATTCATTGATAAATGCTATAGCAGCTGAATGGACTAAAAGGGATGGTGGCTATCAAACATTAAAGAGATGGATTAAATATAATTGGCTAAAAGTCAATCTAATTATGTAAAAAAACCTATATAGAATGTATGTGAAAGCCATCAATGTGTAACAATTGTATCCTAATGACTGAGTGTGTACTTATGCCATTGAAGGCCGAAAACAAGTACTAACTTTACTTCATAAAGTAAAACCTGAAAATAATGAGAATGAAGGAATTAGTAGAGTAATATGTGTGTTGGACAAATATGAGTTGAGAGATTGAGCAGATATGCAAACATTGTAGATTCTGCCAATCTACTGCTAAGTTGCTAAAGAGAAAATTAAAATCCTGGTCTAAAGTGACCCAATTGTGGTAAAGACTCTATTTGGATAATGCTGGACCATTAAATGCTTACATTTTTCACGTAGTTATTGATTCATTTATATTCTAACAGAGTACAAAATTTTCAAAAGTACAAATGTTGACTATACTATTAAAGCTTTAAATGAAATATTCTCAAGCCATGGATTCTCTGACACTATACTGATAATGGAGAAATTATTGTGTCATTTCAAGTTAAAGAATTTTTGGCTAGTAAGGGGATGGTATGTCATATACCAGCAGTACTTTATAAACCTGAGTTAAATGGCCTAGCCAAAAATACACTACAACAATTAAAAATCACAATAAATAAAATATATCTGTGAAATTTTGAAAGAAATATTGTTTTGTCAGCATTTCACCCCTTGAGAAGACATGCTAATAATTTAAAAGTTTGATAAAATGAGTCATTAGAGCCAATTAGAAAAACTACATTTTATAGAGAGAATACTCTAATAAAAAAAATGAGTACACTGATACATTATTAGAGTCATAGATATAAAGTCATCAAATAATAAACAGACAAATGAAATTGATTTAACTGAGCTAAAATGATATAAACAGTCTAACGAGTCAGCAATTATACCAATGATGGATCCCCTATTTTTAAAAAAATCTCAATAAGAAGATGGGGAAAGGCTCAAAATGAGCAAAGACCCATAACTCAGTGAGATATGTCAGAGACTATCAATGATTTCAAAGGTTATAAATCTATAGAGTGAAGGGAGGAGTTACACTATCTGTAATAGTTATAATGCAATGTCTACAGATATATATATATATACTTAGTTGATTGTAAATAAAGATATTTTATTTAATGTAATTACAATCACTGACATAATAAATTTACCCTCATTAATTGCACTCTAGAAAATTTACATATTATAAGCATGTATCGAACTTAATAAAATTAATGTATGCTAAAATATTTATATTAATGTAGAAACTGAACTGATATTTAAAAAATGCAGATAATCTAACAAAGTGTTTGTGTACATAAATGTTATGTCAAGATAGCACATATAACGATAATATTTACTCAGTGTGAGGGTAAAGAATTTATACATACATTGATTGAAGATAAGACTACTATCAGAGATCTTAATTTTTAAAAAGATTAAATGCTTTAATTTTTGTCTACTTTTTATTATTATTATTATCATTATTGTTGTTATTATTCTTGTTGTTGTTGTTGTGATGATGATGAATGAATGAATGAATGAATGAATAAACTTTTGTTTGTTTATTTGTGTTAATATTTCTTTATTTAAATTTATTGATGCAATATCCCCAATGAATTCAGCATTGTGGTCTTTAGTTTTTAAAAGACCCACAATGCTCTTATTGGTTTATAAATTAGAGAATATTTCTATTAATTTTAACCAATGCCATATTCAGTAATAATAAAATCAATTATAAATACCACTAATAATGTCACCTGTTTTTTTATAATAAAATGAATCACCCTACACCATTTAATATGTATTACATGTTTATAAAATAATTATTGTTTTAAAAATGGAGCATTGATTGTTTGCAGTGCTATATCATTGTATATTGGTATTTTGAGAAGAAATTGAAATGGTATTCCAGCACTAAACAAAATATATTTTAGTTAGCACTACTTTTATTGGTTAATACTAAAGATTTGATTTACTGAATAAAAAATCTCTGATTATATACTTCTATTTGTATAATAAATAAGTAGATTGTCCTGCATGATTTGATGCAGTGATGACTCCAAAACTCAACTTTATGGATTATAACTCTACTCCATCCTTATACTTATTATGAACTCATAAGCAGTAAACGATTTGATTTTTTTAATAACAGGTTTAATGCTGAGATCTACACTGTTATTTTGGTAATATAGGTAGAAATTAATTTACTAAATTAAAACATGTAGAATTATATTAATAATTTTTTTACAAAGATGATCATTAAAACTAAACAACAATTTAATTTAGTAAAAATATTTTTTATTGTGAAAATAAATGCTTGCTTAATATTTTTTATTTCATTGTGAAATAACATCTAATAAATATGGATAATTTATGTGCAGTTTTCAGCTTAATGTTTGTACAGTCAATAAAATAAAATAAAAACATATGAAGGAGAACCCAAAAATAACCAGAGCTAGTAAACATGTCTGTCATAGTACATGTTTCTTTTTCTAGATATCTCTTGTGGGGATCAATCTGCCAAATAATGTCATTGTGTGAAATTGTAGTTACATGTAGCATTTTTTGTTTGTGTTTTACATATTTGTCAATTTTTTATAATATCTGAAAAGTTGGAAAATATGAAATTCTGTTTTGTTTTAGGGAAAATGGCAGGAAAACAGTTGAAATGCTGCAACAGCTTACAAGCAGGTTGTTTTGGAAAAGCACAAATTTCCGAAAAAGTGTGGTAAGTAAAATCAAATATCAAAATGATAGGGATTTTTTGGAAGCAAATGGCATTGTTCACTCAAAAATCATTTGGAATGATAAGGCATTTAAAACCTACAATTTCTGAAACTTCATGTGATTCAGTAAAATGTAAATGTCCTATTTTGTGGTAAAGTAAGGAGTGTATGTTTTGTCGTGACTGTGAGTTAGCACAGCAAAGCTTGATTATAAAACATTTTGTAAATTAAATTCAGCATGGTCCAGATTATCCACATTCACTCAATTTCACTCTGTACAACTTTATTTTAATCTCTTGAATAATAAAATCTCTCCCTCTCTTTTTTGCGACCTAAAAGTAGTGAAAAAAAAAAAGATGTTAAAAGGCATCATTTTGTAAGTGTTTCCAGACTACAGGTATTTTGAAAAGTGAAAACATATTCAGACCAGTTCATTGCATTAAATAAACTATACTTTGAAAGTGATTTAATTTACAACACATAAAAATAATTATACAATTTTTTATTACAAAATTCCGTTTATTTTTGGGTTCCCTCTCATATACATATAGCTGGATAAATTTATATGTATAGCAAGAAAATATCTTACCCAGCTAATTAGAAATTTTTTAATACAATAATTTAAAAAAACTTTTAAAAATATATTTAAAAAATGGAAATTAATAGATAATAATAACACAAACAAAACATCATGGATCTCTGTTTACATGTTACTTTTAAGTAGCAAAAGTAATTTTTCCTACTTCGTTTATGCCACCAGGTTTAAGCTTGAATAAGTAATAGATGCCAGATGATAATGCTTAATAAATCTCTTTTCAGTGCTGTTTATATTCCTAGATTAGTTTCTAAATTAAGGCTTTTATCAGTGAGAATCTAGTGCATTTCCTTGGATTTTTTTTTTTTAATCTATATGAACCACTGTTTACTTCTTTTTTATTATCAAGCTTATACAAAGTAACAGAATTGGAGGAGAAGAAATAGATATGCTGCTCAGTAGTAATTTTGTCTTCATAAAGCATAACATAATTTTATTATTTAACTATTTATTATTCAGCTAATTACAAATCCAGTTCTTTGTGCAACCACATGAAAAATTTCTGATACTTTTTTTAAGAGTTCAAAATCTATTTGACATAATATGAAACAAATTCCATAATCACAGGATAATCTGTTATATTTACTACTCTAAAAATGTAACAAATAAAAGTAAACTTCTTAGTTATAAGATATGCATATAGTAATTACCTGAGGTTGAAACACAATAGTTTTATATCTATTAGTGTGATTGATTTTTTCAAATTCTTTTCATTTTTATTAATACAGTGGAGCCCCAAATTATGCTATATTTTGTTCAAAGCCCCCCCTCCCCCTTTCAGGTTTTGTTGACAAACATTGATTAAATAGAATACACATTATTCATTGAACAGCAAGGATATAGCACTTTTCAACATGCACATATATTTAACACAGATGCAATATGCATATATAAATTATGATTATAGTATAAACAAAATTTTAAAAATTAATAATAATATAGTTGGTGATAAATTGAGAAAACACATTTAAATATATTTTACTGAATGTATGTTCACTTATGCATTCATTGAGAAATAATGATAAAATAAAATAAATAGCATAATATCTGACTTTTGCTGCCATTTTTTTAAATAATTTTTTTCTTATAGAAACATAATAGTAATCTTGTTATTAAGAAATTGGGATCACTTTAATTAATTTGACATTTTTAAATGATATCAATTTTTAGTATTTCTAAAATTTCATAAAACCTTTAGCATTATGCTCAAGAAATATCTTATTATGCAAAATACTGCACATCAAATTTGGAAATGATAATAAAAGAAGAATAAAATCTATAAAATTTTCAACATAAACTGCAATTTTTCAGACATCCATCATAACATCTGACTGGCTGTCAGATAAGTATTATAATAAGCATGAAAGGTTTGCAGCCTTTAAATTTAATTTCAACTAACTATCTGTGCTTTATATAATTACGTATGATGTTCCAGGTTGTGAAATGGCTACTGGTATATTGTAAAATTTATTCTCAAATTTTACTTTTTTTTAAAAAAAAGCATGTTAGCATGTGGTATTTCAAAAAAAGAAAAATGGCTACTCAAACATCATAAAATTTGTAAATTTTAATGGGTTTTTTATGTTTGTTTATTTACATTTTTGATTAAATGTGTTTATATATTATTTTTTTTGCATAATGTACAATTAAAGACTTGCAGTTAGAAACAACATAGTTTGTTTTTTCATTGTACTTAATTTTAGCTACTCAGATTGGTCAATGTTTTCTTAATTTTATTTCTAATGAGCGGTCTTTTATCCACTTCTATTAAATTGTAAGGTTTAATTTTTTTAAAAAATGAGTAATTTTCACGTTTATCTTTATTGATAAAATAAAATAAAATAAATGCATTCCTCCTCTCTTTGTTTCTTATTAAAAAAAGAATAATTATTTGAAAACTATTTAGTTGTTGTTATAATATATGATGAATAAAATATTTTGATAAGTGATACTCTGTTTCAAAAATTTATCAATCAAACAAATGTAAATAATTAATGAAAGAAAATGCAGAAGTTTTGTTTAATATTTCTGTAGTGTTAATTTTCACTATATCACTCTGGATGCAAGGCAAAGACTGGTTTCTATCCATTTTTAACACCTTATGAAGGCTACAATCATAAACTTATGACCAAATACATGTAAAAAAGATGTATGATCCCCATAAAGCACATTTTGTGCTGAATCAGCACTCATTAATTGGTCCAGATCACAATCTCTTATAGATAACTTCATCATTGTTTAATATATAGAGATAGCCAATTACTACAGTTTAACTGATAACTGTCAAACTTACTGCCTTCATAATGAATAATCTCTAGTGTGATAAATAACTAATAAAATTATTAATATGCACAAGTGTTGATGTTGCTTGTTAGAAAATTAAAGAAAACAAAATTGTGCATTTAAAACTTATGTAAAATGTGTCTTCCTTTTTATCTTAAAAAATACTTTGAGCACATAATTCAAATTATTTTTATGGAATTTTGATCCCTGTATTTGATGGTTTATTATTTGTTATCACTTTTCAATGTTAATAGCATTTTCCAGAAGGCCTTATAATAAATTTATCATCTAAATATCTAAGCCAAAATAGAGGATAATTTACTGGCTGCCTTCAGTTGTTGATTTTCAAAAAAATTATTGAAAAGTCATCAATTACAGATGATACGGGAGAACTCATAAAAAAGATTATAGAAAGTCCTTGTTTATATATTTGGAAGCTATAAATGAAAGAAGATATTCTCAAGGCAATGTCAGTGATACAATAAAATTATATAAAATTTTATATTGTTCTATAACAGATAAAACCTCTCTAGCAGGAATATTGGTAAACAAAGATGAGATGTTAAAACTCAAACAGTAAATCCTGTTTGGCAAGCTCTACGTTAAGTGATGGAAATAAATTGGGCAGAGTTTTTAAATTTAGATAAAATGTTCTCAATACATAGTTGCAATACTGAATTAAAAATCAAGTTTAAAAATGTATGGGAACAACTACACAGAGCAAGTGATAGCTCCCAAGAATATCATAGATTTCTGTATTTTAGCAAACCATAAAATTTAAAGGTATAATGAAGAATTCTCCATTTGACTCACATATGTAAATGTACATGACTCCATGGAATTGACTCTTTGCAATACTGTTTTATTTTTATTAATGATTGATTTTCAATGTAAATTTTATTGTGAAAATTGGAACCTAATAAAAGAATTTCTTTTCTATATTTGAAAGCCTGAACATATCTCTGTCATATTCTGTTTTTAGTAAATCTATCTACACAAACATACAACTTAATTTTAATTCCCATCATCATCTTGTTTTGTATATTTTCTATAGCTAAAAATCTTTCATATAGAGCATAACAATTGCCTGATAAATATCATATTTATAACTAAAAATACCCTGTTTTCTAATGGCTACAGTAAACTTGTATACAAATCGTAAAAGCAAAATAATGAAAATGAAAAATCTTTGTTTGAATATAAAACAATTTATCCTTCCATTAAAAGATCACTAATAAATTCAGCAGATAATTTTTTAAGTTTCAGCATTAAGATTTCCTTTTCCATGGTGATCTTTTTCATAAATGTAATTCTAAATTCCAAGTATTTATAGAACATCAAAGAGTCTATCATTTTTCATATTTCCTATGCTCAAGAAATTGTATGGATTAATCACATTAGTAATCCAAAATCAATTGCATGGAGCTTTTATTTCACACTTTTAGATATCAACCATACCTCTAATTTTGGTTTATGAAATATAAGATAATTTGTTGAAATTCTTAAAAGACCACACATTTTAATTAAGTATGAAAAAAGTCAGTATTTTTCAATCTTATAGAGTTCAATTCTTTTATCTTTTTATCCATTCTCTAAGAAAAAGTTTTAAAAAATCCATTTGTCCACAAAACAAAAAAATACAGAAACTTTTATTAGCCTTTAATTAGACAACTCTCTGATTAAAATAAGTTAATGAAAAGACTTTTATTCACATTTCAGGAAAGCATAGCCTTGAAAAGGATGAATGAAATTTCATTGAAACATTGTTAACTTACTGTTTATGTATATGGGTAATAAACATTTGTAAAAAAAATTAAGCAGGATTGTTTTATTGTTGATCACATGAATTTTTCAACATAAAGAGATGATATTCTCAAAACATTTCTTTAATTTCATCTTTTAACTATGAAAATCTTCAATTATATATTAGATTTGCTTAAAACTTGCACTTCACCACTCATTATTGAAACATATGAATAAAGATAATATTTCTGTAATGTAATTTTCCCTACAACACTCTCACATAAGGCAGGGACTGGTTTCTATCCACTTTTAATACTTTGTGGAGGGTTGTAATCATTTGTCAGTAAATGCATATAGATTATGCTTCTCTCTTCAAATGTTATTCTCCTGACCAATGACAGTATTAGCATGGAAATCAAATTGATGGCCATTAAATTCATGACAAATAAATTTAATGCAACCATCTAAATTATCAGTTTATTATGACAGAATACTCTAGAAGGTTAGAGTATCTTTTTAAATTTAGTATTTTATAAATATAAAAGTCACCAATTTGATTACATCTGAAGAAGAAAGGAGATGAATAACACTCACAATGATGTATTATATACTAACCTGTGTGTTAATACTAACAACTGAATGTTTTTGAAAAGTTTAAATAAAATGATAAAAAATAAAGTCAGACGTCACATGACAATTTAATAAAACTTGTATTTACAAATGTTATATATAGAGCTCACAAAATAAACTCTTAACAAGCTTTGAGAATATCCTCAATCCCAGACTGGTTTCTGCTTCTGGCATCATCAGTGAGGTGCCAGGATATTCAAGCATTAGATTAAAAATACTAGGACAAGCCCAGCACTTTATCTAATGTATAACTATTGAGTACAAAATCTGAAATTGTCAGACATCCACATATCTTCCAATTCAGCTATCTAACTTAAATAGCTATATGGGACTGAACTAAGTTCAATAGTTATACATTAGATAAAGTTTAAATAAAATATGAATATTTTTTCTTAACACATTTATCAATTAATAAACTAAATGATGGCTATAATCCAACATATAATTTTATAGAAATGAATATGAAAATTAGTCTATTATTATGATTGTTTTTGTAATCAAAAATAAAGAAATATAAATATATAAACTATCAAAAAAACAGCTAATAAACACAAATAAAACAATATACTGTTGCTTAATATTGGATAAATGTTAAGTTTTCTTATTAAAACAGGCTGTTTGAAATAAAAAGGCAACACAATACTACTGTAGACAGATGATGAATTTGAACATTGTTAGTTAATAGTTTGCCTTGGGTTTTCCAATGTTTTTTTATTCTAACACATTAATATCCTAATATTTAATGGGCTTTTTACATTATTAAGATGCATATTAATAATATATATAATTTTTATTTATTTATTTAAAATTTCTACTTAAAATCATTTTTAAATGCTATGGTCTATTTATAATTTTTGGTTTATTGGTGTCAAGAATGAATTTATTTAATACTATTAATGTGCTGTTTAAATATTTATGCTCAAAGTTTATAAGACATTTGAATACCAGAAGTGATAGATTTTGGCCATGATGCACTGACCTTTTATTGCAGAGTGTATCACCATTCTATTGCATAAAATCACATAGGGCAAATAATTGAATGATTTATCACTTTGGAATTCATAAGATGTTCAGACATCAGAAATGATAGAACTAAAAACAGCTTCAAAGTTTTACCACTCTGTCATTAATTCAAATCATGCAGGAACAAATAATCAAATAATTTATTGCTTGGCAATTTATAAAAAGTTTTTTATGCAGCAACAATTATAGAACTCTACCATGATTCATGGGATTTAAGTTACAATTCAGTCAATCTCATCTGCATTAAACAAACAGGCACATAATCAAATGATTTATTGCTTGGAGTTCATAAAAAGTTTGAACATTAGAAGTGATAGAGTTGGGACATGATTTATGGATCTCAAGTTCTAAAGTCAGCCACCTCTTCACTGCTCCAAACCATACAGGGCAACTATGATACACTTATTTAATAATAGAAGGAAAAAACTAAAAAATTACAATAATTCAAACTTTAAATAAATTAATAAAATTAAAAATCAGTTCAATTACAATTGTTACCAATTTCATTAATGATTATTGTATTAACTTACCAAAGGCTAAGTAGTTTCCATACAAGCAGTATTTGCTGTCTCATCTATAAGTTTCTTTTGTCATCCTTTATTTTCTATTGTCTCTTTTAACTTACTGTTAGTGTAAATCACTTTTTTTTGTTTTCTTCCCACCCATCCCACCACTCACAATCTCTCTCCCATCCCACTCTTCCATATCATCCCTCATCTTTAAATTGAATAAGAAATTGAAAAGAGAAATTATTGCCAAAAAAGCAAAAGATCTATTGTCAATGAAAACTAATACTAAGTGGTATTAGATTAAACAAGGGATTTATAAATTTAATCAGTAGTATTATTATTACTAAGATAAATCACCATTTTTGGAATGAAATCACCTCAATATTTAAAACAATATTTAATGAGTCAAAGAGAAAATTGAAATGTAGATACCCAATAAGATCAATACTCATATAACAAAGTCATTGCCTTATTCTAACTATGATGATTGGATTATATATTTAAAAAGATGCAAACATATTTTTATCTTCAAACTAAAAAAAAAAGAATGTTTTTTTTTTTTGCTCAGGAGTTCACAAGAAGTTGAACGTCAGATATGGCAGAGCTGGCCCATAATTCATGAATTTTTAGTTTCAAAGTCTTCCATTCTACTTCTGCATCAAACTACATAAGGCATTGCTGTTTTTTAAATTTTATAAATGGCAATTCTATCTCCAATTTTATTTTTATATTATTCATAAATATATTGTTTATCAATATTTTTAAAAAAAATATAGTTATATCAGCACTAAATTGTTTTTATTTGATACTTTAAGTACTACATTCGTTTTTCTATCCCACATTTCAGTAATGATAGATGTCATTAATATTTACAATATAGCTCTAAAATTGAGCCTTGAATAAAATGCAATAAGGGAATGACAACAGTGACAAGTTACAACTAGTTGTAACAAGGTCTTGTAATTTGCATGATTGTTAGAAAGTCGTGTGATGTTTGGGCAAAAGAAATGAACAGATTGAGATAATCCAGAGTCTTTTAGTTCTGGGGTCTATCACTTTACTGTTGTATTAAACTAGAGGAGATTTAGTATTGCTTTGACCAGAGAATCTAATATATATTTATTAAAATATAAACAAATCACTATAAATAAGAATTGATTTACAATCATCCTTTAAATTTTAATATTTTTTAACTTAAATATCTTTATTAATTTATTTTCATCCCCCCATTCCATCAATTGCAATCTTTGAAGAAATTATGTTTTCCAATTATTGCCTATTTAACATATGGATAGTTGCTAAGGAGGTCATATGCCTCCATCATCACAAATTCAGATTAAATAGAAAGTTTCATTAAATAAGTAAAATAAATAGAAAGTTTCATTAAATAAGTAAAATAAGTAAATGTTTTAATGTTTGTGAGTTTGTATGAAGTTTAAACACTAAAAGTGATCCATGGAATTTAGATCTAAAGTCTGTCACTCTATTAAACAACACAGGGCAATGTTTCATTTTATTTAAACCATTTCTCATTTGGAAATTATTTCTAGAATGTTATTTATATCTTGTCTTATCTCTCAACTGAATCAAAGTAGGGATATTGCATAGAAAAAAAAAATCAGATTTTTAAATACATTTTTTTCACATTGAAAATTCCTTGTACAGTTTAGCACAATGATAAAATGTGGACTCAAAGCTAGAAGTTCCTCAATCAAAGTTCAACTGATCATTTTTAGTGCAAGAATATTATTATATTAAGAGTAAATTATTATTATTTTTCTGTATACTGTAATTTATCACAATAGATTTAAAGACTAAAAGTTTTTAAAACAGCGTCTAAACGGCAATATTTGGTACCCAAACACCATAAGACTCTTGTACAAAGAATTAATAATGTAGCAAAGAGTTCAAGAAACACAAGATCAGATTGAAAAAATACAATTTTTATTGTCAAGCGTTGATGGTCGAGAGGTCAGCATAGCCACCTTGCAAGTCGTTGTCCCGGGTTAGCGGGTTCGCAACCCGGCCGATAAAAATAAAAATTTTATTTTAATGTTTGCTTTCAACACTTTTACGGAATAATAATATAAAACATCTTTACATTTCGATTGTTTTTGATATTTTAATTGAAAATAAATTTAATTAAAATATAATAAAAAATAACTATTTTTTGTAAGTCTGTTTACATTTTTTATGCATGTAATGTCAATATTATTTTTCGTTTTTTTTTTTTTTATTATTAAACAGAAAAAGCAGATGTTTTGTAAATAAAAATAATATCCAAGAGCTATTTTGAGTTTTATAAATTAATTAATTAACTGCGCAACAGTAATACAGCTTTATTCCAAGACAATAATGATGATATTTTTCATTATCATCTAAAGACACTGGGCACATTTCGACATATATTAAAAAAAGATATTTTTAATAGTTTAAATAATATTTATAATAAAAATAAATATTTTTTTAAAAATAGTTAAAAGCAAAACAATTATTGACACACAAAAACGAATACAATTTTTGACAAAGAAATATTTTTTTTTGGGATTTGATTTCTAAATCAAATAAAATATAATTATTGCTTTCATAGTATTATTAAAAAGTGAATGGCAAATAATAAGATGACCAATTGTTTGCGATTAAAAATAAATAACTAAAATATCACATGATTACTATTTCTTATGCTTACACAAACTATTAAAACAACAGAAAATCTCTCCAAATGATAGTTCCACCCAATGCAAGTCATAGTAATGCTGACAAAAAGATGATGGTGATTATGGTTATTAAAAAACCAAAAATACTAAAATGTATAAATACAGAACCTGATTCAGATCTATATGACTACACAGGTAAATAAGTTTGGATTGAAAACATTATTGTATTTTCATTTTGGACTCATAAATTTATAGAAAACTAAAAAGATAAAAAGTGACTACTAGAGGGTTCCATTAGATCCAAAGATTTAGGTGCTGTGCTCTCAGATCCAAGACTCATCACTGGTAAAGGCCATAAGCTAAAAACTAGTCTGAGGATAAAGAATGAGTAGGCACTAGATAAGAATTTTGATACAAAAATTTTCTAGCATCCATTGATTATTATGGCTTGCATTGGGAGGCACTATCACTTGAAAAGATTTGCTACTGCTTTAAAAAATTAACAAGACATGTGTTGCCTTAAAAATATTCAGACAATCTTACAAACTTTATTACTATTGCTATCTTTAAAAATAACTATTCCTTTTTTAAGTATAGGGGATTTGAACTCAGATTTTCAAGCACCCTTCAACTATCCGCACTATATTATACAACTGATACACATGACCACACATGTTGAAAAGATGAATAATCACCAATATATGTATTTCATACTAAACCAGCACTCATCAGTTGGTTTAGCACGAAATACATATATTGGTGATTATTTATCTTTTCTACATGTGTGTGGCCATGTGTATCAGTTGTATGAGATAATGTGGATAGTTGAAGGGTGCTTGAAAATCTGAGTTCAAATCCCCTATACTTACAATTAAGTTCCAGGTTTGTAAAGAGTGCCTGGTTTTCAAACATTTATTTCTTTTTAATATAATATTAAACAAGGCAAATTTTTTTTTAAAGTGATATTTTTCAATTGAATATATTTATTTTACTAATTGCTCATTTCATTCTAACAATTAACTTAATCTCATTACAACTTTGTGGATTTGCATCATATAAATTAATTTTTACAAATATGATAGATAATAAAGTCTTAATGATGATTTTTCACTGTTCCAGTAAACATACCACTCTTTTAACCGAACCATTAGTACCAGAACAATACAGTAGAAATTCAGTTAGAAGTATAAGATTTTCAGCAGAAATATATTGTTTTTTAAAATCGGTAAATATTTCTATCCATCTTTTATCAACATTAATTTCTTTATCCACCCATTTTCTAAATTTTTCAGTAAAAAAAAAAAAATTACTCTTATTTCATTAAACGAAAAATTATCATCAGTAACATCTTTTAGTTTTCCTATTAGAGATTCAACTATTGTAATAACATCTGTCCATTCTATTTTACTTTGTTAAAAAATCCACTGGAAATTGTTTATTTCTGATAAACTAGCAGTCCAATCTTCTATGTACTGAAAATATATCCCTTATAAAATATCACAACTTCTTTAAGAAATGTTTCCTTTATACATAGACTGGATTCTTCCAATGTTAACATATTATTTTTTCAATTTGAAATAGAAAACTTTCTTGAAATCTTGTCTTATATTGCACAATAACATTATTTAAAATAATCCAAACTTTTGTGACTGAAATATTGTTAGATTCTATTTCTTATAAAACATTGTAAATAAAAAACATTTCATTATATTTTGTAATCTGATATCAATAAAATATTTAAGACAGTCATATTTAATTCTTATTTATATTGAGTAAAATATCTAAAATTGGTATAATTGTCATGTATACAACTGATACTGCATACCTAACCTAAAACTTCTTATGGTATCTTTTGGGCACTCATGATTAGCACATAATTTTTTCCTCTTTTGACCTGTGTAGTACTTTTTGCTTGGGGTGAGCAAAATCAACCGTGTTTTCCAGTTCAGTCAACTACTATATATGTATATCGCAAGACAAAAATAAATTTTCAAAGATTACAGGTCAATTATTTTATATAGTGCGATGTTTATAAACTGTAATATTTAAACAGCATTAAACTGTTGCACATGCGCTTTAGATTTTAACTATAAAATGAATGAATACTAACACTTCAAACACATGATAAAGTCTTTGGAAAAGATAGAATGGCCATCTATCTTTTCGAACCCAAAGTGCATGTGCAACAGTTTAATGCTGTTTAAAAGATTATATGATAACATTTTAGGAAAAATGCTTTGCCTTTTTTTTAAAATATTAAACCAATCTTTTCCATCAATCTGTCCAATGAATTTAATATTTAAAATTAAGTTTTAAATTATGCTTTATGCAAAAAAAAAAATGAAGCTTAGTATTATTAAAAAAAAAATTATAAGGCTTAGTGCTTTCAGGGAACTAAGGTCTCCATATTCATAGCCTATTTTGGGAGTGTCGGCTTACATTGAGATTTTGCATAAATTACTGCCAAGCTTCGTTTAGAATCTCAATATAAGCTGACACTCACAAGATATCTATGAATATGGAGATCTAAGTTCCCCAAAAGCACTAAGCCTTATAATTCTTTTTTTAATGATACCAAGTTTCACTTTTTTGCATAAAACACAATTTAAAACTTACCACTCGAAAGTGAAGTAAAAACAAGAATTTTATTTAAAATTAAGTTGATCTTTGCCAAATACTATTGAAATTTTTTATAGTATAATGTTAAATTGTGTAACAAAATTGTTGACAAAATAGATATGATTAGATTTATTTTAGTTTTACTTGAATAACATTGACAATAAATATTAACATATAAATATTTGTTGTTCTTTTTTTAATAGTTTGAAGTGTTTACAAAAGCATTTATTATAGTTCAATATTTTACTAATTTTTGATCAATTTTTGGTAGGCATTAATTAGTTTCTTTATCATATAATCAGTTACTAGAAAGATCAAAGAGCGTTTGATAATCAAAATAAAATATTTCATTCATTTATTTAAATGTCAGATAAAAGTTAATCTCCAGGAAGCTTATCTTTTGAGCACTATTGAAAAAAATTAAGAGATTTGTATATATTAAAAATGTAATGTCATATATTTTAATGATGCATGATACTTATTTAATTGTTCGTGTAGCTCGAAATATTAAAATTCACTAAAAGTAAAATTCAATTCTGCATGATGGGGGGAACCAAACTTCCAAAATTTTGTAATAAAGAATTATATATTTATTTTTAAGTGTTACAAATTGAATCTCCTTCAAAATACAGTCCATTTAATGCAATGCACTGATCTAAATATGATTTTCACTTTTTGAAGTAATCTGGAAACTTTTGCAAAGTGATGCCTTTTAACACCTGCATCATTTTCCTCTTTGCCACTATTAAGCCTGCAAAAAAAATATTTTGAGACATTTTTTCATTCAAGGGAATAAATAAAAGTTGCATACAGTGAGATCAGGTCATTATGGCTGATGGATAAGCTGGGTCACTCTGTTTTTTAAAAATTGTTCCTCATTGAAAGTTTTATGTGCTAGTGCACTGTCCTGGTGAAACATGCACCTCTCACTTTGCCACAAATCAGGACATTTTTATTTTACCACATTACTCAAACATTTCAGAATTTGTAGATTTAAATACCTGATCATTATGAACTAATTCTGAGTAAACAATATCATTTGTATCAAAACCAAAAGCAGCACCTTTTTAACATTGGATTTCACTTGCCATAGTTTTTGGGACATGGTGAATTTGACACTTCTACTAAACCATTTGTAAACTTGTGTTTTTTTCAGAGCAGCTTGCTTGTAAGTTGCTTCAAGCATTACAATTGTTTTCTCTGCTATTTTTTTCTGCTAGAGAATAAAATTTTACATTATTCCAACTTTTCAGCCATTACAAAAATTGACAAATATAAAATATTTACAATGTTTAAACACAACTTCACTCAAGAACAACAATTATTCAGACTGAATCAGGAGGGTCCCTGAAAAGGCATTTAGTGTCATAATCATACACTACAATGTACTCACCTTCCAGAGAATGATTTCAGTTACTTTTGAGTATCCCCATTGTTTATATATATATATATATTGAATCAGTTAATTTCAAATAACAGTATATTAAGGAGATAATAAAAAAAAAATTTAAAAATAAATAAATGTTAGATTGTTTAGTTCATTTTTTTTTAATTATTGTTTTATATAATTTTGTTATATAGAAAACAAAGAAGTAAATTATTCTCCCACAGGCTATGACTTAAAAGCACTCTAAATGTTGAACAAAGAATCAAGAATAGATTGAATCCATATATTCTTGGTAGCTCTGATGTTCATAAGCATGTCTTTGTCAACATTGTTGGTAATTCAGAGTGAAATTAATTTATCAACAAGATGGAATATGGCACTTAAGAGTTATTAAACTTATAACTAATTATACAAGGCTGGATGTGCTTATAACCATCAGAGCTACCAAGAATAGGTGGATTCATTCTATTCTTGATTCTTTGTTCAACATTTAAAGTGTTGTTAAGTCATATACTGGGGGAGAGTAATTTACTCCCTTTGTTTACATATATATATTAAGTGATGTTTAATTTAAAATTTACATATTCAATCTTATTTAATTATTACAATCAAGGTGTTAAAAGTGAGATGCTGTCTCCAGCCTTGTATAATTATTTATGAGTTTAATAATTCTTAAATGCCATATTCGATCTGGTTGCTAAATTAATTTCATTTTGAATTACCAACAGTGTTGACAAAGATATGCTTATAAACATCAGAGCTACCAAGAATAGGTGGTTTCATTCTATTCTTGATTCATTGTTTATCATTTAGAGTGTTTTTAAGTTATATCCTGGGGAAAAGTAAATTACTCTCTTTGTTTACATATATATTGAGTTGTTTAAAATAATCAAGTACCATTTTATCTTGACTATGGATAGATAATGTTATATAAAATGTGGGAGTATAACATGACAATGTTGTCATGGCAACCAAGACACTGGCATGATTAATCCATGGGAGAGTCAATTTTTGGATTTTTTTGACTCACAAGATTTAAAAATCGGAGAGAGCTTTGGTAAATTTTGTCATTTGTCTGTCTTTTGTGATTTTGCTACCCACAGCATAACACATATCCCAATTCAGTCCATCGCAGTGAACACTATTTGTAAGTAATTTTCATTTTTGTTTCTAATAAATAATGTCATTTCAATGTGTATTATTTTGTAAATTCTTCTGCAATTATAATAAGTACAATTAATTAATTTTATTTTTAATTTCTGAATTATATTATACAGAAATTTTTTTTTGTAAATTCATCCGCAATTATAAAAATTACAGCTATGAGAGTAATACAATGTCTGGCATTATCGGTGGTTTTGTAAATCATAATATAGGTTTTTTGAGACTAGAGTGTGTATTGGCCATGCCTTTGGTCCATCAAAACCATCGGAGGCCCCCCACCCATTCCAGCACTACATGCTGACTTTTCTAATTTTCAGTCAAAAAATGAGACACATTTTCAATCTGTTTGTTTTATATATTTTTAACATGTGAATTGAATTAAATACCTTCGGAAATGTTGTAAAGATAAGATAATTTTTCATGCAAGTACATTTTTTTAAATTTTTTTTTAGGCCCAACAAACAGGGTGGTGCTCGTTATCTACCTGAGAGTCATCTTTAATATTTTCCAACCAATGATGTAATACCCTGAAGGCATATCAATCTAATCTTGCGATCTTTAACGTGCAGGTCCACGTGATCTGGGGACAAATTTTAGCGATTGCATTTGTCCGCAAATTACTTGGAGACGTTATCTTAAAGATTGGAAGATCAGACTGATATGGCTTCAGGGTAATACATTATCGGTTGGAAAATACTAAAGAACTTTTATTTGTTTTATTATTTAAAAAAAAAGAAATTAATATTATTAATGATTAATCATAGTAATAGATAAATAAAGGTATCATCTACACAGTTTTTCTTTTCAAAAGTAGTTCATAATTTTTCATATATATAAATGAATACACCAAACTTCTTTTTAAAACTTGTTTTTTATATGACTATTATAAAAATAAAATAACTCACTAATGTTTTGACTATTTTATAATATAGTCTTTTTCAAGAAACACTAAAAAATAAAAATATATAATAATAAATATAAAATATCACATGTTCCAAACAAATCCAAAAACATTAAAAAAATACTAAAAAAATTGATAAAGTTTTGAGATTGTTTGTAATAGAAAAGGTATAGAGGTAAAGATAATTTTTTAGTATTTTTTTAATGTTTTTGGATTTTTTTATTATTATTATATATTTGTAGTTTTTAGTGTTCCTTAAAAAAGACTATATTATAAAATAGTCAAAAACAAGTTTTAAAAAGAAGTTTGTCTATTCATTTATATATATAAATAAATACTTCTTATTAATTGTTATTATGTTTTATGTACAATACTCAGTTTTATTTTAATAGAATTCTGTTATAAATGTTAATTTTTAAAATATTTTATTTAATAGTGTTATAGGTCAGAAAGGCAGGTAATAAATACAAGGAAGAGAACAATTTAAAATATTGAACAAAACAGTAGTAGAAAAGTTTGTCTCCAGAACTTATAAACAAAACAAGGACATATTTGTTTGTTTGAACATATGAATAAAAGAAAGAGGGGAGCTTTATCTCTCTCATTAGTCCTATTCCAAACAGTTAGAATTATGGTTGGAGTAATGGATTAACTTAAATTTATGCCTTTCCCTCTTGTTTTATATTTCATTCAATGATTCTACTACGAAAATAAAGTATGAAATATTTAGAGACACTAATTCAAATAATAATTATTTCAATCAACAAATAATGCTATTAAGAGCTTCATTACCAGAGTGCAAATTGTGCTCAAAGAAAAAAAAACCCCACATTATACTTGAGAAAACCAGACTAAACACTTTTAACAGTACACTTTATAAAAGAATAATATGAATCAGATGGTAATATTACTTTTTTATTTGCTTTATTTTAAATTATTATTGATGAAAAGATTAAAGCTTTATAGAAATAATGTTCCATGTATTTTGTTACATAATTATTAATCTTTAAAAAAATATTCAATTCAAAGAAAAACATTTTAAAAAAATATCATTGATTTTATATATATACACACACATTTAAATAGATGTAAGTACTGAAAATAGAGAATTAAAAATAAACATAAAAAATTGATAATTTTATGTTTGAATATCGTTTATAATCTCTTAGAATAATCATGGATAAATGTAAAATAAAGTACATGTTTATAAATGTCAATTTTTGAAATACATGAAGTAGATTTTATTTCATAAAACTGAGCAGATATTTTTATTTTATTTTATATACATTAGAGACTTTGCTTGTCATGAGACCTCAACTTTGTGTTACGCAAATATGTTATCGTATATACTGGGTAATTTTTTTTTAAAAAATTATATAATAATCATGATATACTAGACATAATAACATTGATGATGATTATTTACAATAATATTTATTTATTTTTTATGTTAATTAAATAGAAAGGATGTAAAAAATATATATATAACCGCAAAATAAGAAATATACATGTTCTTATTAATATCAAGATATTTTCCGCTTTGAAAAAAATAAAATTAAATGGCATGATGTAGTAAATATTTTATAGAATATTTAAGAGATGTATTCATCTTATATCATTTATAAGAGATTTTATAATTACTAACATTAGTTTGATATAATTCAATAAAATTTCTGCTCAGGTTCATAATTAAAGTAGTTAACAAATCAACATAAATTATAAATGATAAGCAAATATATATAAAGACAATAATTGGCACGTGTAGTAATGTATGTTATTGTTTTGCAAACATTTTCATTTCAATTTACATGTCTATATGAATTTTAGTAGTGGTTGCGGATTTATTCATCGCCCATATAAAAGTTTTTTAATTCATTCATTTATTTATTTTTGCAGAGATATATATAAAAGTATAATTATAAAGAGAAAAAAAAATTGCATAACAAATTTCAATAAATAAAAGAATATAAAATACTGTATACAACGGATATTTATTTATTTATATTATTATTGTTTATTTACTTATTTGTTCCATTATTAATTTGGTTTGTATTATATTTTATTCATGTATGTTCTGAAAAATATATGTATATTGTTGTTATCAATTGCCATAGTGATCCTTGATCTCAATTTCATTTATGCATTTATTTTATTTTGATTTTAATGTTTATCTATGAATAATTATAGGGATTTGAACTTAGGATTTTTCAATCAATATTCATGGTCCACTGCATCTCATACATGCAAAAAAAATATGTGAGCTCTAATATATATATATTTCATGCAGAACCAGTACTCAACAGTTGAGACAGATCATAATCTCTCATACATATATACAATCAGTGCTTAGTTTATATTAAGATAACAATTTCTTAAAGTTTAATGGACATGCTTCAATTTTCTCACCCTTCCAACTATTCAACCAACTATTTTATTGAAACACCAACCATGCAACATTCCAAGCTCTTGGTGGATTTGATATTGTCGTCATATCCATGAAGATGCTATGTCAATCTAACCCCTCATATTATTGGGTCATTATGTATCCATATATTAATAAGAGAGGAACAGGCTGAACTTATGTACTGAATGTTTCATATATAAATAAATAGAGGAATTGATATCTTAAATATAAGCTGAGCACTGATTGTTTATATGTGTGGAAGATTATAATCTGGCCCAACTGATGAATGCTAGTTCTGCACAAAATACATATATTGGAAATCATATATCTTTTACACACATATGTGGTAATGTGTGTTGGTTGCTTGAGATGGAGTGGATGATGAACATTGACTGAAAAATCCTAAATTCAAATCCCTGTATTTACTTATATAAGAAACATTCAGTACACTGAATGAATAAGTTAATTACATATTGCTTTATAGGTTCCATCTACAAGTTCAACCCATCTCTCTCCTATTAATATATGGATATATAATGGTTCGATAATAAGTTAGATTGATGTAAAGTCTACATCACTATGACTACAATATCAAATCTACCAAGAGCTTTGAGTGTTCCATCAGTGTGATGTTAAATAATTGGAAGGGTTCGAAGATAGAAGTCTGTTCATTAAAGTTCAAGAAATTGCTATCTTAATATAAACCAAGCACTGATTATATATATGTATGGAGATCATGATCTAGTTCAACAGATGAATGCTGTTTTGCACAAAACATGTATATGGCCATATGATCAATTGTTTGAGATGGAGTGGAAGATGAGCATAGAGTGAAAAATCCTAAGTTCAAATTCTTCTATTTACTTATATAAAAACATTCAGTATACTGAACAAATAGACTAATAATATAATTTCATCATGTATTTTTTATTATCAGAATAACAATCAAAATTTGTTTATGATTTTTAGTTTCAGTATGCTGACTGTAAGGTTAATCTAACAAGATAGGGAGAAATGACATACATATGCAATAGGTAAGCATCCTGACTTCATAAATTAGAACTAAATAGTTGCAAGTCAGAATTAATTATAATCAATTTTAATTGAGTTGTTCATACATTACATAATTTTGTCATTTCCAAATGTGAGAGCTCAATAATATTTTTTATTACTACATATTTTGCCCTGTAGCTGAATGCAAAACTCTTACTATTACAATTTTGGCATTTCCAATTGTGGAGCCATGGAATGCTATTCCATGTTTGGCTTCCAAATTATTGAGCATGAAAAATATTTGTCAAGTGTTGGTAGCTGAGAGGTCAGCGCAGCTGCCTTGCAAGCAAGCAAACAGTTGCTTGCAGACAGTTGTCATGGGTTCACTTCCTGGCCGATGCTTTGACATATGGAAAAAAAAAAATTATATCCCTGAGTGAAAAAGTATGTGCTTTCACACTCATATATACTGAAATAAAATAATAAATAATTTTATTGGAAAGCACATATCAATAATTCTTTGACAGTATGTTTAATATTTGTAAAAAAAAAAATGTCTATGATTTGAGGAAAAGAAAAATTTATAATAGATATGTAATTTGAAAGATGTGGTTAATGTTGAACAAATGTAACGACCCAGTGGATAAAACAACATTTTAAATCAAGTGTCTGGTTAGTTATTGGCAATATTAGATATGTTGGTCAAGAGGAAATAGGTTATGTTTTCTTGAAGATTCTTTGTAAAGTATGAAATAAATCTTTTGTGTAGATATATTTTTAAGTATATTTTTTACACTAAAGATTCATTGGACTAAAAGATATAAGTTGGTTCTATTTAAGAGAACTTGTTATAGGATTTATGAAAGGATATGTACATGTTTTAATAAAAATGTTAGGTAATTAATGTCTAGGTTTATCAATGAAATTTGAATATCAGAAGTTTAATTCATGGTTTCTAATATTTATATTTACTTAAATTACTAGAGGTAGAATACCTATATTTTGGTTGTTCAATGATTATATTTAGTGAATCCAGTTTGTGGTCATGAAATATTGCTATTTTTTAGAAAAATATATTACTGATAATGTTCTAATTATCACAAGTTTTTAAAGTGAATATTGTCAAAGAACGTTGATATTTTTACTGATAGCTTTACCATTGATGAGTTTGACATGGGATTTATTGGGCATGACTGAAGAATAAAATTTTGGAAAAGGAAGTTGAAATATATGATGAAAGCGAAAATAGAGCATGATAAAATGAAATGAAATGAGAAACTGTGGCTTGAGATAACTTTATGTTTGGGAGGTCTAATAAAATATTTTTAAAAATAATTTAATTAATAAATAATATAGTCATAAAGAAATAAGAGAAATGTGAAATGAGATAAACTTATTCAAAAATAAATACCCACTTCTTAAAGAAAGTGATGGTTTATGTGGAAGGATAAATTTTATCTCTTTTTTCATACTAAATTATTGCTTACAAAAGAAAATTTAGAAAAGATGGGAGAGCAAATCACAAAGCAAGAGTTAGAAGAATCAAACCCTAAATTGTTTATAGCAGAAATGATGGAAATTTTATTACAAAAAATTTCAAGGAAAATTATCAAAAGTTAGATAAAAAATTTGAAGTACATAAAAAAAATATGAATAAAAAATATGAAGAAAAAAATAAAATAGGTATGAATCAAAAATTTGGAAAAAATAGAGTAGGTAGATCAATGAGACGAATTACAAATTTGAAAATTTGAGCTGCGAGCTTAACAAAAAATAAAGGGTGGGTTAAGGAAATGAATTCAAAGTTACAAGATTTAGAAAAGAAAATAGAGAGAAATAATAAAATATGTGAAGTAAACTTTGCTAGTGTATGTGAAAAAATGGACAAACAAACAATAAAATTATAAAGAAGCTTCAGCAAGATTTTAAACAAAAAATTCAGAATGTGAAGATTGAATTTGGAGATGATTTAAAGAAAATTGATAAGAAAGTAATTGAAATAGAATTTTAAAAAGGAAAGGTTGAGTGAAAACAAATAATTTTGATTAAGATCTACTAAACTGTCAGAAAACACAAGACAATTCTAAAATTGACAGAAAACATGTTGAATGTTTAGAGCAAAACCAGGATGAAGTAAAAGAAAGCAATAATAATTTGATGTCTTAAATTGAAAGTTTGTCTTATACACAAGAAATTATTGAAGAAAAGTTTATATATGAGTCATCAAATTGAAAGGAAACAATTGAACATTAATAAATAGTTTGTTTGGATGTAGATAATGTTATAAAAGATGTACATGTTAATAGCTGCATCACAATCAGTAAGTGAAAATGTAAAAAAAGAATTGGTAGTTTTGAAAAATCAAGTGGAGCAATTAAACATAAAATCTGGAAGAACAAATGAGAATATAGAAGACTAAATTATGGATAAAGTGTGAAAATTATATAATAAAGGAAAATCTTTTTGATTCTGTGGATCAGAAACTGGTTCTATCAAAGAATAACATTTGAATATGTAATATTCAAGAGAAATGTATATTCTATGCTACAAAATAAATCAATAGAATAATTACAAATTCAGCCAGTAATTTTAAAAAAGAGCATCTGGAAGAAATGTCTGGAAAATTAGTCTTATAATGAAGTTTATAAGTATAAAAATTTTTAAAGGTGGAGTTTGTGAAAATCCATTAGAACATCTCGATAGATTGGCAGAACTTTTTATATTTCATCCCTTGAAAGAAGTTGAAAATATGGCAGTAATGAGTAATAATTTATAGAGAGCAGCAAAAACTGGTGGGCTTCATTATTTGTCAACCCTAGAACATTTGGTGATTATAGAGCTTTCGGTGCTTTCTTATTTTCTGACCTGCCACTGCTAGAGACGTCATTTCTGCAAATATTGCAGAAAATATTAAGAGTAGGGGGCCAAAAAGCAGATGACGCAACTTCTGGACACTAGATGGCGCTGTTCACCATGCGTATGGCAGATCTCAAAATTAAGGACTCTTACAGAGTTTAATTTTTCAGAAATACAAATTATTTATACTATTTGACATAATTTACATAGAGATTTTCAATAAGTGACAATTGCTGCTAACTGGATATATATTGAAGAAATAACTGAAATCTTAAACACAATGGATTTGAGTAACTTACATCATAATCCCACAGAAAAGCAAAAATTGAATAAATTTTCCACATTAGCTATAAGTTTTTCAAATTGTTATGAGTCACTTTCTAGAAATCATGTTAACTTTTAGAAATGAATTAAGTAACATGAATCAAAGAGAAATATAAGTGATAATTGATATAGTAGAGGGTAATTGAATAAAAAGGAATCTCTACATAACAATGAGTTTTCAACAAAGCAGATATGGTGGAGTGGGCATCCCAACCTTGCCAAAATCCACAGGTCCAGATTCAAAGATGCCTTAGAAAAACTGTTGATGATTTTTTAAAAATGTTCCTTATGGTGATAGTCCCTTACTCAAAAGAGGAACATTGAAGCTGATATGAAAAAAAATAATTGCATCTTTTTCTAATATCATTTTGTTAATGAATGGGAAACACTCCCTAGATGCAACCAATTTTGTTCATTATCAAGAGGTATAATATACATGCAATCATTGATATGGGAAGTCAAAATTATATTTTACATCAAATAATTTTTAGCAAACTATAAAACTCAAATACAAAATTTTTAACTCTACCATTAAAACATACTCAAATTATCATAGCCAATGAAAAGAAGGCAAAAATAGATAGTAAGCCAATTTTGATTAAAGTTTAGATATCTATTTATATAACAGAATATACCTTTTTAATAATATCAAAACATATATTATTCTGGAATCAGATTTTATTATAAGCAAAATTTTGTAGTTCAATATATTGTTTAAATAGTTATATATAATGGAGAGATTGTAAAATTTACTAACATAAAAGAGTATTCATTTTTTGAAATAATTGTCTTCAAGAGATAATTGATCTTCAAGATGTAAATAAAGTAGTTCAAAAATCATCATTATTAAATTTACAATATCAGTCTCTTATTGCAATTATTAATTCAATATATTATAATTTTTTTCTAGCAAGACAGATATAATTTATGGTCATGTTCATCAAATACAGGTAAAAAAAAAATGCCACTATCCAGGAAGAACTTATGCTATTTCATGTGAGTATTGAGAGAAATTATGAAAACAAATAAACCAGATAGTAATAATTGAGAAAAGCCCATCACCTTATATAACTCATTGGTAGTAGTGAAGAAGAATGGGAAAACTTGTTTGGAAGCTCATAATATTAACTCAATAACAATCCTTGAAAGAGATACACCTCCCACTATGCAGGATTTATTAATAAAATTTCAAGGGAAAACAGTTTTTACCACAAAAGATGTTAATTTTAGTTACTGGAAAATTTTGTTACACCCATCAAGACTGAAAATATACTGCTTTTCAATGTGAACGTCAGTGATGATTCTTTATTTTGATACTTGGACAAGATTCTATCAGATAGATTGAAAGAAATTATCATTTTTATTTTGATGTTTTTATTGTTTCTAAAAATATTCATGAATGTTTATAACATTTAAATTATTTTCAAGGAAATATCAACAGAAAAACATTAAAATTAATTTTAAGCAAAAACACATTCGTAATATTGTTTATAAGGAAGAAATTAAACCTCATCCTGAAATGATACAAGCTATAAAAGAATTTCCTAAGCCAAATAGTAAGAAACAATTAAGATCATTTTTAGGTGTATGTAAACTTTTATAATAGGTTTTATAAAAATTTTCTCAAGATTCTTCTTATATCTCTTATTGATAAAAGATCCTCAGTGGATATGGCAGATTCTCAAAAGCAGGATTTTCAAGTTATTAAAAAAAAGTCATTGAACAAGTAAGTTGTGGGATATCCTGATTTCTAGAACCGATTCTATTTATAATTAGTAGTGATTTTGATTTGGAGATCATATTAGTCCAACATTTAATGAAATTCAGCAACCCAAAGTATTGTACTTTATTAGCTGTGTGCTAAAAAGAGCAGAAATTAATTATACAATGACTGGGGGAAAAAAGCTTTAGATACTATATGAGCATTTAACAAGTTAAGTTATCATTAGTCATAAATGTTTACAATTTCTGAAGTTTGTTTCTTCAAAAGTTTCAATAATATCACAGAATATAAGCTGATCAGCAATATTTATTGGTTGAAACTATATACATTGACAGCTAATCTTCATTGTTAATGACTCCATAGAGGCAAATTTGTAAAATATTGATATCAAATACAAAATAACGATCCAAAGTTCTTTCCTATCATGAAACATTTAAATGGTAAATAATATCAGTCATTCTTTTTGTAGATATATAAAAAGAAGACAAAATGAATATATATAAATAAAATCAATATTAATATCTAAAACATTGTATCTAGAAAATTCTTAGAATATTTTAGTACCATGTACTATTAAAAAAGCTTGTCCAGTATATACATAATCTTTATGAATATTATGGTCCAAGAAAAATAAACAAATCATGCAGCAAATGTTTCATTGGTCTGGGATATTTTTAAGTATTCCTCTTGCACTAAACTCTTGGCAAGTGTGCATGCTGTTCAAACTATTTAATAGGAGTTATGCTAGAATTATGCAATCTATTATTTCTGAAGAGCCTAATTAGTTATTAACCTTGGGTTTTTATGATTATTATCACCTTCTATATAATTTCACTATCTAATGGTGATGTCTTATGTATTTTTTCAAATACATTACAGTAGAAAAGCAGATACCAAAAATACAATCCATACACTAAAGAATAGCCAAATTCCAATAATAGGTGGTCTCAGTCTATCTTAACTGACCATGAAACTTTTTTTTTTCTAATCAGTGAAAGACATGACTGGAAAAATAAGATATTAAGCACATTTTTATCTATAAGAATTCTCACTCAAATCAATGTGAAAAAGTTATGAGGAACTTAATGAATTTTTCCAGATTTATGTGAATGAAGCTCATCATGAGTGGATAAATCCTGTAAAACAATAACTAATTAAAACAATCAAAATTACCCAAAATTCAAAACTAAATCGGACTAGGCAAAGAAAATAAACTCTAAAACACAACCAATGGTTTCACTGCTATAAGAGTACTTCTCAAGCGTAAAGGATTAAAACATAAAACAAATGTATGCTATATATTACCCACAATTCCCACTTAATCCCACACCCCCTCAATATTAAAATAACTTTTAAACAAAGTTAATTACTTCAGACTCATAAGTTTTTAATAATAAAGATTCACTAATTTTTAGCAATTAACTTGTTTACAAGTCCCTTTAATATTAAAGGTGTATGGGGTGTAAGTTTGGAGGAAGTAAGTAGTATAAATTTATGTTTTAGTTCTTTACATTTGAGAAGTCTACTTGTAGCAGTGAAATCATTGTTTGTGTTTTAGATTTTATTTTTTTTGCTAGTCTAGTTTAGTTTTGAATTTGGAATAATTTTGATTATTTTATTGACTAGTTTAGTTTTAGGCTTTTAATGATTATTATTGAACCTAGGAACAAATCTAATGGGTTTATTCAAGTTTGATTGCATTTTGAGAAAATAGTTCTCTACTTTTGAAAACTTCATTGCTTGTGATAGTTGAAATTAATCCCAGCTGACCAAGATCAAAATATAGCTACGGAAAATTTAAATAGAATGGGGATAAGAAGGGTTAAAGGGATATTTTATCCAATGTCAGTCCAGAATATGAGATTTTGTTTTAATTAAAATTCCTCGTGTTAGTAAGCTTCAATTATAAGCATATAATAAATTTTTACCATTGTATGAGGAACCACACAAAATTGTTTTTGAATGTGAAAAAATGTTTTTCTTGTAAAAAAAAATAAATAGTAAGGGAATCAAAGTTATTTACAATGTGAGAAGCTTAAAACCATTTAAACAAATGAATAAATTTTTTTTTTTTTTTAAACATATCATTGGTATTAAGCTATATTCTTTCCTTACTTGCAGAGTTATTCAAGCATAATGTATAAATATTGCATGGAATCATTTTTAATGAATGATACCTGATATTAAATTGATTCCTTATATAATACTGTTAGTATTATATAATTATAAATTTCACTTTAGAAAATATTTATTGAAATTAATATATTTTATTAGTGTTAGCATCTATTAGAAATATAAAATGTGTATAAAAGATGCATAAATAATAATAATAATAATAATAATAATAATAATAATAATAATAATAATAATAATAATAATAATAATAATAATAATAATAATAATAATAATAATAATAATAATAATAATAATAATAATAATAATAATAATAATAATAATAATAATAATAATAATAATAATAATAATAATAATAATAATAATAATAATAATAATAATAATAATAATAATAATAATAATAATAATAATAATAATATGAGATCGCTTGGAGTTACAAATTTG
>JAQFVV010012825.1:138277-210325 GCA_028023455.1 Epiperipatus broadwayi
CAAATTTGTTCACATCGTGCCAAAAAACAGTGGATTACTTACATACTTACAATCTATAATTCAAAATAGGTAAAAAAAAAATTTTGCCATTAATTATAGAGAGAATTTCAGTCATCTGAACTGCAAAAAAATATAATAATCCCACCGGATTATATTTAAAATGGACACTGAAAGTCAGCATCCAACCAAGATGTCCGTCAATATAGGCACTGTCAAAAATTCCTATGCTCAAGTGGCAAAGCAATCTTCTTCTTTAGAAGGGCGAAAAAAAATGAATCGCAGACGGTAAGCAGAATGAGAGTGCAACAAACACCCAGATTCCAACAATCAACCATTGGAGACATTTTGAAATTAGATTTTTCACCTAAAACAATGGATACTGATACTATCGAGACACAAAAAGCTTGGACCAACGACAGCCTGAAAAAAATTACGGAAGTTTTCAACCAGACTATACCTAAAGACCTGTTTAATTCATTCAAGTGTTTTTTTATGGACCGTTCAATTGTAATAGCAATAACAGATAATAATTGTTCACTCTATAGATTCCCTAAAGATCTATTATTTGAAGTGATTAATAAAAAAAAAATCTGTGGAATTCGATCGTACGCATTGCAGATCATCCAAATCCACGCTATATAGCAATTGAATTCGACAACGAGAAAAATAAAGAAAATTTCAAAAAAGAAGTTAAAACCTTAAATCAATATGCCTTAATCGTAGTGAACCCGAATAGAGAAAATCATATTACAGGCCTCTTAAACAATGCATACTTTGGTTATTCCAGTGCAGATTTTGTTAAACTAATGGAGCCATTCGGAGAGGTGATAAATTTTCAGCCCACTTACATTAAAAACACACCAGTACCTATATTCGGTAACAGTTTTACATATAGAGTGAAATTGTGAGAAAATATAATTCCTGAAAATATCCCTACGCAAATAACAGACCAAGAGGCAACACTATATTAATTATAAATGGACTCAAACCGCAATGCTTTCATTGTAAAGAATGTGGTCACTTAATCAGCTATTGCCCTAAGCTATACTGCACTAAATGCAATATGAGAGCATCCCCCACTCACCAATGTCCAAAAGAAATTATCACTTGTCAACAAGCCGAATTGATAGCTGAATAATTTCTTGTCCTGAAGCATATATCAGAAGAGAATAAAAAAAATAGTAATAGCGATAGTGAAATAATAACTCCACAATCAGTTGAGCTTGAAAATGATATAATAAATCCCGTGAGCATTATTATAAACCCATCCCCCCTTAACAAAACATCTCTGGACATAATGGAGACTATTGCAATCTCTCCAGCTGAGGTAGTACCTGCGACTCCTCAATTTAGAAGAAAACCAGACCGCCCTCCAAAAAAAATTAAAAAAGTAAAGAATTTGGAATATAAAAGTAGCGACGGTGAAATGCTTCCTGCAGAATCTGAAACTAAAAAAGCTAAAACCGCTCGATATCAAAAAAATTCTGATAATGTATCACTATCAACAGAAGAAGATAGTCCTATGGAAGAGGTAAGTGATAATTATACTAATTCTGATAATACTATATACAAAGAATCAATAGCAATAAAGCAAATAAGACCAGGTGATACAATTAAAAATCCAGTACATAATCATATATAGTAAAATTGTCTTTTTTAATTTGTCAATATGTGTTTTTGCTCGCATTTATTATTGATTTTTTTTTTTATATATACAATTAAGAACTAATATAGACTTGTATAATATATAGAATAAACACACTAAATGAAACTTAATATTGGAGTTTTTAATGTCAGAGGGTTAAACTCTCTTGAAAAAATTGATCTTCTTACTAAATGGTATGACTTTGTTAAACCACACATACTCGGTGTTATAGACACAAAAATTTACAGTGGATCGCAAATTAATCCATCAAACAAACTAAATAGCAAAGGATTTACGGCTTTTTCAAATACATCTGACACACCATCAGCAGGAATAGGAATCATCATCTACAAAAACTGCCCATTCAACTCTTTTAAAATATTATATATTGACGCGCACATACTAATAATCACTTTTCACCACAAAGCTATAACACTAAACATTGCAATTGTATATATCCCTCCAGGCCCCAATCATTATAAATAGATTAATCTTAATTCTGAACTCCAAATTTGTGAACACAGCACATCCAGTATTACTTATAGGGGACTTTAACATGTCATACGAAAAATTTACCAATAAATGGCTTCATCATCTGTCATTTCCCATGATGAGTGGGAGAGGATTTCTGCCAGAGAGAGCTGTATCATTTAATAATGGAAGATTTTCATCATTGATTGACCTAGTCTTCTATTCCCCATCATTGCATAACATGATAAACATTTTTCTAAAGAACTCCCCTCTATCTGATCATGCCACAGTCATAGTATCTCTGGAACTTAATTTCAATATCAGATCAACAATAATTACTGGAAGAACCATCAGAGTTCTTCTTCCATCACGCACTCCAGAATTACTTTTCTCAGAAATATATATCTATTTGCATAAGATAAAAAGTATACAAATGGACCCAGTCCAAGCATGGTGTGCATTTGTCAATATATTATCATTTAATATTAACCATCTTACCAGGACCACACCATCCCCAACTAAACTTTTAAACATTATGGATGACACTTATAAAAAAATTATTACAACATCACAATCTAACTATGATCGCCCCAGATTAGTAGCATTAAAAAAAACATATCAATCAATTTCAGAACAGCTTAAAGAATATATTGCCACAAAAAAGTGAGAAGTATACTTAAACAAGCCTCTCATCTTAACCAGAAATTACATCAGATGGGCATTAGGTCACCCCTCTCCAGTTCGTGTACCATCAGCCATAAAAATACAATCACATACTGTTTGTGGAGATTTCATGTTAGAGCAATTATTTTCATTTTTTAAAGATAAATTTCAAAAAAATCCTCCCTTAGATCCATCACAACTTTTATACAGTAGACCAGAAAAAGAAATTCAATTTGCTTCTAGTGATTTTGTACAAAAAATAAAGTCAACACCAGATTCATGCCATCCTGGAATAGATGGGATTCCCAAGTTTGTATATTCTCATCTTAATAAAATTACAGCTCAGTATATGTCTAACCTTACCAATTTTTTTAACTAAAGACATATATAGAATACCAGGTCTTTATCAAATATCGCTTGTACCATTTATGAAAAAAAAAGAAATGGTTTCATTAATAACAAATTTACGTCCAATTTCAATGTCCTCCCTTGGAATAAAAATTATAGAATCAGTAATTAAAGACAAAATAGAGCCATATATTATACCGAAGCTTTCAAAAATGCAATTTTCTAAAAAGGAATCTTCAACTGGACAGGCAGCTTTTCTATTCAAATCAACTATAGAAACAATAAGAAACAACAAAAAATACAGCCCTATAGTTGTTCAACTAGACATAGAAGCTGTGTTTGACACAATACCAATAAATACACTACTGAAAACTCTAGAACAATACACAGTACCAAAAGCCTACCTAAATCTACTTGCTAACTTATTAATAAACCGTGAAATATACATTACTCTAAATGGAAAAACTTCACCACCAATAGTACCTCATCAATCCATCCCACAAGGATCCCCTCTTAGTGTCTTGTTATTTACTGCTTACATAAATCCTCTAATTAAAATCATAGAGAATGAATTACCTGGAATTTATGTACCCTGCTTAAATACTAACATCTCATGTATAGCTTACACGGATGATTTTGCAATTTTTTTGACATCTCAAAAACATATTCCTAAACTTCTAAAGATACTTTCCAACTATACAAATGAATATAAATTAACATTTAACATGGAGAAATCTTGTGCCTGGCAAATTTTCACTGGCAGCAGTATAACAAAACATTTTAAAGGTAAACCTAATCCATTTCTTGGTTTCAATTTCTATCTGCATCATTCACCAATGAGACTACTTATACAAAAAAATCTTGTAAATAAAGTAGAAAGTATAGTCAATTCACTAACAAAAGCCTACCTTTCACTGTACACAAAGATAGCACTTTTTAATATGTTAATCATGACAAAAATTACTTATTACACTCCAACAATACTTTATACTAAGGCATTCACCAGTAAAATAGACTCACTTTGTAGAAAACTCTTGTAGGGAAAAAAAGTAATCGCAATATCAGTAAAACGGCTAAGAAATTCTCTCACAAAATGATCTGGGACTTTATTCAATTTACACCTTCAGAATTCAAAAAATGCTAAACATAATCTCTGCATGTGCACAAAAATTCCCATACCTACAAATAGCCTGTAAAATCACCCCCACAGATAAACCACCTCCTTTACAAAAATTCCTGAAGACACTACTTGCACCATTACTATCTATAAAAAAACTTGAATTTTAATCCACCTCAAAATAAATTTAAGTACTGGGAAATACATTTGCTTTTACACCCATCACAAATTCATGAAAAAACTGTACTTAATATCACCAATAGACAACTATGCCAAAAATTTAAATTTTGGTCACTTGAACCAAAATATTTTGATTTTCTTCTTAAAAATAACCTTGACTATCTACCCACACAGCATTTTTTGAAATATAGAAGGAACTGTCAAAATGTAGACAATTTATGTAACCTCTGCCACAGAGACTCAGAAACACAGGATCACATTTTTTTTCTTGTGTCTAGGACTAAATAGCATCCATTCAATAATAAATACACTATTCAAAAATAAAAGAATAAATATGGAATGCCTATTTGCCTCATTTATAAAAGGAGTTTTTGCTGAAATAAGAATCAGTATATTTATTCTCTATGCTTTATGGTGTACAAGGTGTAAATTCATGTACAATAATAATCCAAGAAGGCACCCAAACACATTCAAAAATAAACTGGATAGTATACGTGAAAGAGATAAGAGAATAACAAATCACACAACATTTATTGACACCTGGTCTCTATTGCAGTTACCATCAAACTTATAAAAATAGAAAGCCACAAAAGATTTAGAAATGTCAAATGAAAAAGTTACAACTTGCCACCATTGAAAAAACATTATATGATACTGAACTTTTATACCTCTGCCAGCTTTACAAACAATTGAACTGTCTGTATAATAATCAAGGATAATATGTAAAAAAATTGTGTAACCTTTTAAGTTATTGAATAAAGTCCTTTGAAAGATAATAATAATAATAATAATAATAATAATAATAATAATAATAATAATAATAATAATAATAATAATAATAATAATAATAATAATAATAATAATAATAATAATAATAATAATAATAATAATAATAATAATAATAATAATAATAATAATAATAATAATAATAATAATAATAATAATAATAATAATAATAATAATAATAATAATAATAATAATAATAATAATAATAATAATAATAAATGAAACAAAAAATAAATAAATGTTCGATTGTTTAATTGATTTTTTTTTAAATGATTGTTCCATATAATAATTGTTTGTAATAATGAAATACCACTTTATTTTAAAATATAGATAGACAATCTGTTATGAGAAGGATGGGGATATTTATATATATATGTGTGTGTAGAATAAATGTAAATAATATACACACATGAATAACTGGTTTGTTTGTTTTATTATTTTAAAAGGTATTAATATTTTAATCTTGGTAATAAATAAAAAATAAATAATAGTAAATCATTCTGATTTATTGCTACTGTTTAAATACTGTTGCAAATAAAAAAAATATTGAATATAATAATAATAGGTGAAAAAGGTGAGCAAATAATTAAACCTTTGAACAGAACAGTAGCAGACACGTTTGACTTCAGAACTTATTTAAAAAACAAGGACATATTTATTTATTTGTTTGAACATATGAACAAGATGGAGTGCTAAACAAAAAAAAAGTAGAGAAATTTATCTTTCTCATCAGCTGGATTCCAATGAGCTAGAATTATGGATGGAATAAAACAAAATATAAAATATTTGGATACATTAATCAAAATAATAATTATTTCTATCAACAAATAATGCACACATGTGATTGCATGTAATTTCTGAACATATTTGACTTGCCATAAAATAAACATTTCTAATTGTCACCTTTAAATGATTAAAATTTACACATATAGTTGAATTAATAATTTGTAAATCACAAACTCATTATACAAGTAATATCTTGTGTTGGGCACTCTCTGAGTGGCCATGCACAAGGTGGCTGTAGTTGAAGTTACAGCTCAGATATATATATATTATACACTTATTAATCTATGTAGTTATCATTATATAATCACAATAATTAATCGGTTATGGAATATAAACATAGTATAAAATGGATGAGGTTGCCCTGTGTATATATTTCTTACCCACATACACAAGAATAAAGCAATATTAAAGCTACAAATTGTAAATTGATGCATATAATTATATTATATATGTGTATATTTTTGTTTCATTTTTATTTTTTTTTATTTCATTAAATGCAAATGGTTCACATTTGTAATTTTTTTTTTTAATTGTTTATGTGTTGGAACATGTTATAAAAAATGAAATAATTAAAAATAACTGTAAATGTTCCTCCAATGCACCTATATTTTATTTTTTAAGTTATCAGTTATTTTCTACGCTACTGCATTAATAAAAGTCAGGTGGCTATTGTTTTACCAAATATTAAGATACACTAATGTATCAATGGTCATCCTGCTTTATATTTTTATTTTTATGAACAAAAGAGTTTGAAGAATTCGGATGCCAATGCTCGTATAGAAAAAATCTGGTTCAAATGTTAAATCGATATTTTTAGTTTTAATACTTTGTAATAAAAAAAAGTAAGATAATTTTTTTTAATACAAATTTTAAATTGATGATTATCAGTATAGTGATCTGAGTCAACCCAGAACAAATAAAATTAAAAAAATAAAATTAATTAAAGATAAAATTCTTTAAAAGATGAAATTGACGATAATAACCTAAATATGTAAAGAAAGTTATGTGCATTATTCAAATCAATTACCATCAAGATAAAAGTTTGAAGCAATTATTTGAAGGCGGATACCCAAATTAATAATGTAATGGAGGTGCTTACATAAGCTGTTCACCAGGTGCTGGACACAGAGACACACACAGACAAAGAGATCTAAGCTTATTAGATTAGATTAGGTAATCATTGCAGACCGACTAGTCTTAATTTTTTTTGTTACTGCCATTATTCATCATTCCAAAGTTTATGCAAAGGCTACTTATGAAAATTACCATTGCTATGAAGTATTAGATCGATTAATTGATGGTTATTGCTGCATTCATTGTGGAAGAGATCGAGATTGCTGAAATCTTGGAGTGCTAATGAATTCCTGTTGCTTGCCTGAGTATCTCCAATTATATGCTGTGCAAGCCTCATATCCAGGCTGCAATTGAGAAGACATGGACTGTTTAATATTTACAAAGTAAGAAGAAAGGGCACAAAGCCAAGCCAAGTCTCCACAGAAAATCCCTTTCAGTTAAGCTAAAAATAACAGTTTTCATGAGATTGCCACAGCAGTGAATAGAAAAGTCAAGATGAAGACACATTTTATATCAGCCAGCAAGATGTTTATGGGTTAGAAGCCAGCTTCAGTACACCTATCCAGCTCCATCCAAGCCATTAACATGTCAATTACACATAAAAATATATTGTTTTGAATAAAATTAAATACTGTAGTCAATAAAAAAAGTTAAAAAAGTTTGTCTTGCATCAATTGTTTTAAATTTGAAATTTTTTATTAGTCATATTTTATTATTTTTTTTTTTATTTGAATTTTAAAGTAATTTTACATTGTTGCTTTGCTTTTATGTGATTTTTGAAAATTACAGTACATATCCCCCATTTTTCAAGGTTAATTAAGTCTATTTTTGTGCAATTTCTTTTGTCTGCATTTTCTGAGGAATCTATCTACCACATAAAATGAGACCCAGGTGTATATGACTTATTATAACACCTAATATTTCATCCAAAGATATTTTAATGACTCTATTTATATTATCATGTTGGGAATGGGTTAAATAATGTATTATTTTTTTTATTTGTACAGTCTGTGTTGGGTTAAGGGGATCTAATAAATATTGATGTATTTGTGTTAATAAATATTTATTTACTTATTTTACAAGTTCTTTCATTACATGAGTATCTCATTTATTTTTCTTGCTAATAATATAATAAAGTGTATATTTCTGAGAATGTCTTGACCTCATAATAATCTGAGATAAAGAGAGTACTGAGCTTAGTCTAATGGGATACTACTTTATCAAGGATTAGGTATTTAATATCATACTAATATTTTAATATAATTTATTTGTGTTGTATAATGGGTTGGTGGTTGTATATCTTTTCAGGTGGGAATTTTTTCTTCCTGGGAGTGGTGTGTAAAGACCTGGTTTAAATACGGTCTTTAAAAGGTATGCAGTGACTAACACCTTGTTGTCTATTGGCATGACACTGAAATTATAACAAAGGTGGGATTATAATAACCAGTTGTGGTTCAATATCTCACTCAATTAACAATTTAGTCATGTAATTTTTAAATTATAAAATCCATATTTCTATGAGAATTGTTTTTGCTACCTTACCCTGAGATGTTACAATTATTTCATACTTAATATGTATGCTTAAAAGTTAGAACAGGGTGGAGGTTCACCAAGTACAATTATAACCTTAAGACTATGTGTCTGAAATGTAACAGTAGGGACCTCTACAAATCTTCTTTTAAAGTCATTAATCTTGTGTTTAGATTTGTAGAGGTCCCTACTGTCACATTTTGGTGCATAGTCTTAAGATTTTAGCCTTAATATATGTGTTGATTAACATAAAATCAAAATTCAGTTTATTACATTGTGATTTACATATATGTTCCAATAGGTTTACATAAAATACTTATACACATCTTCACACATCAGTATGGTATAATAATTGATTAATTATATAAATAAAATTCATTTTCTATCATAATTGATAATAGCAAAAATTCATTTTCCCTTTTATAGGACAAGGTTTAATATATATGTGTGTGCAGTTAGCCATTAATGCACACATTGACATTTATATATTTTAGTTCGATATAATAATAAAAGTTATTCAAAATATACTTTCCATAATTAATTCCTTGACTAAAATACATTAAATTCACACACAGGTGTATCAATAAAAAATCAGTTATCAAATTATATCATAATAGTTTACAGTTTTGTTTTGTTTTTTTAAAAAAAATAAAGTCTTTTTTTTGACAGTTTATGAAAGTTCCTTTCTTGATAGGTCACTCTCAAGATTAATTACGTAAACATTTTTTGAAAAAATTCTACTCTTGCAAATGTATTTTAATTTGTGCAAAATTATCTATGTTTCACTTTTAAAATGAAAAATAAAATCGTTTTATAAATCTCCAATTTTTAAAATAACATTTCAGACCAAAGAATATTAAAATAAAATAACTCACTCTATATACATATGACATGTTTATCTGTGGTTTTCTGCATGTATAGTATAGATAAACAGCAGCATATGTATACCAATTTGTTCATTAAGCTTTCTCTTGGTAAGCTTGGATTTGGTGATTGTCATTGAGATCGGTATAGTCCAGATAAGGGTTGTTCTGTAGTTAGTTCTATTTAGACTAGAAATTTGGTAAGCTTCAAGATAGCAAGCTACTTTGTCCTCATTTGTTCATGCTAATGATTCAAAAGTGACCCAGCTTCATCTAAATCAAAACTCCTGTGAAGGAAAGTAATAGCAGCTCCTAAATCTGTTTATCTAGCATTCAATTATTTCATGTTTATTCTGTAACTCTGAAAAACAACTTCAGCAGTATTGCAAACTACAGCAAAACTTCTACCCAACTGCTTCTCAAAAATTAAAACCAGACTTTTGCAGCTGGCTATTTTGCTACAGTTACCAACTACTGCAGCTAACTATGTCATAAAATATTTTAGTCAAAACTGAACTGATATTTTTATCAGTCCTTTTTATGTCATTTGAGGTGATAATAACATCTTAATTGAAAACAGAGTTTTTCCTGTCTAATCCTTATTCTGATTAAAAACAATTTTAATCAAAAGCTACTTTTAGATTTCTACTAAAGTGCCATCCACATGTTTTTACTCTTTTCAAATCATTTTTAATTAAAAGCTACTTTTTGAAATTTTTACTCTACAAAGATTTTTAAAAATAGATAATAGATATGTTTACAAGCATTATTAAAAAAATAAACCATGTTTGTTTTTAAATTCATAATCAGTATATAATATTAATTTATTTAGACCTTTTTAAATATTTATTTCATAATAAAATTTTATTTTAAACTCAGAATTATTTAATCCCTGATTATTATTCCAGGAAGATAGAAAATATCTACAAAAATTTATGTCTGTGTTTATTTCTACTTTTCCTTTTAACTTTATATATATATATGTGTGCATACATACTATATTATTGTGTGCCATATAACAAACCTAATATAATATATATATATATTAAAATTATTTATTTATTTATATATTTTATAGAAATTTATAGAAATTAACAATATCATGTAACATAATATTTGACAAACAATCAACTAAACCTCTTTTTATCAATTGAACATGACTTCAACAGGTACATGAGAAATAAATTAAAATCACATCAAACATATTAACTCAGTTTTCATTTAAATAGACTTGCAATATTTAATTTAACATTAAAGTTAGAATGTAAATTTTAAACAGGCAAAAAACTCTCCATACAGTAGTGGAACTCAGTGCAAACAAGAGTAATCAATAGATGCCAGAAGGCTTGTGCATAAAATCCCTATCTAGTGCCTACTCATCCAATATCCACAGACTAGTTTCTGGCTTGTGACCTTCATCAGTGTGTAGCTTTGGTTCTGAGAGCACTGCACCTAGATCTTAGGATCTAATGCAACCCTCCAGCAGCCACCTTTTATCTCTACTTAACTACAAAACTATGAGAATAAAATTATTTTCAATTTTATTCTCATAGTTTTATAGTTAAGTAGAGATAAAAGGTGGCTGCTGGAGGGTTGCATTAGATCCTAAGATCTAGGTGCAGTGCTCTCAGATCCAAAGCTCCACACTGACGAAGGTCACAAGCCAGAAACTAATCTCTAATTGGCACTAAGTGGCACTACTGTATGGAGAGTTTTGCCTGTTTTAATAACAGTAATGTGCTAGCATAAGAAATAGTGATCATGTAATGTAAATTTTAGTGGTAATTTAATTAAAACTTTTTTTTATGTCAACTTAATATGTGTTTTTATATTAACTTGGTATGTCTGTGTATGTTTCTGTCTGTATATCCACATTTTTGAATTTTGTTCCTGCTGAGATTTTTTTAAAGTTTTAATCATTTTTTGTTTTTAATGAAAAAAGTTTGATAAGATAAAAGATTTAATAAATAAAAATTATTTTTGTTCAGGAGTTTCCACATCACATTTACATTGTTGTCTTAATCAGTCTTTGTTGCATGGCTCAATAATAATTAATCTGAAAACAGTACATCAATTACATTTTCCCAATAATATAAAGGTTATATAATCATAATTTAATTTTAGAGAATAAAATAATAGTATGTCAAAGTAATTAAATTAAATGCTTTTTTTATAGTTATAACTAATTTTTGTTTTTAATGAAAACAGTTTGATAAGATAAAAGATTTAATAAATAAAAGTTATTTTTGTATAGGAGTTTTCACATCACATCTATGTTTTTGTCTTAAATGGTCTTTTTCACATCTTATTATGAAATCATAATTTTCATCAGATTTTTTTTTTTTAGTTTATAACTAAAAAGTAAAAAATAAAATAATATGTAAAAAAAAATTTTTTTAAATAATGCTTTTATGTAAACAGTATTAGCCAACTAAAAAGTAGAAAAAAAATTGAATCTCAGTTAATTTGACATTCTTGGAAAATATCAAAGATCTTAAAAGACTAAACTTGTTATAAAACATTGGGGAATTGCAGAAATATTGTTGCTTCATAAAAGCATTTGAGGTGATTTTTATGATTTATTTGAGCCTTAAATGCCTTTTTGAAATAATGATATTCCTGCAATTTTCCAATTGTTTCATAAGTCTAGATATTTCCAAGAATGGCAAATTTACCAAGATTCAGTTTTATTCTGCACTTCAATTGGATTACTTTATTTTCCTATTATTTAGCCAGCTAGTACTGTTTACACAAAAGCATTATTTTTAAAAAAAACTATTTTTTTTACATATTAGTTTATTTTTAAATAACCTTGCCATCAAGTAAACATTTTAGATATGTAAATATTAACTAATTAAATACCATATAAGTATGTAACCTATTAATATTATTTACTTAGGTTTTCTATAGAAATTTACAATCTTATATACAGCTTTTGATGAAAAATCAACTAAACCCCTTGCAAGGCATGTGTTTTTGTCAATAAAATCTGATTTCATCAGTTGTATAAAAGATCATTTGAGATCACATCAATATGGCAATTTAATTTCCATTTAAATAGACTCATAACCCTCAATTTTATGTTAAAGTTTGAACAAAATTTAGTTCTAATTTAACTAAAGCCTCCTTTGTTAATTGAAAAGGCATAGCCTCTAATCCAATTCATTTTTAAATAATCTTGTCTTGATCAAATAAAGATTTTAAATAGGTAGTAATTATATGTTGACTATTTTCATCATCTCATATATAATTGAATGTCTTGAGGAAAATTTAAACTTTATTTAAACTTTTCAAATACACTCAACTATTAGTAATAACAGACAGATTAATACAATCTACCAAGGTTGAAGTGTCAGATAATTATTTTTTTTAAAGTATTCGACACTTCATATGACATTGAAATTGAAGTAGCAATTTTACCAAACAACATTTATTTGATCATAATAATACACATTATCTAAAAATATCATTAAATATTCCAATATTTAAACATTAGTCATTGCCTTGATTTTCAACTTTTAAAACAAATACTTCAGTATTTGGTTCATAGTTTGAAGTTTTTAACTTTGTACACATCTCTAAACTTTCTTCAGTTAAATGATTTCTATGCAGGTTAATGATAATATAGTTTATCATTGAGAATATTTGCTCACAGTAATATGTTGTAACAAAACCAGTTACAAAAACAAATGCAACTCTTTTCTTACATAAAAATCTATCAGGAAATTCATTCCACATTTTAGTGATTATGTAAAAATAATTACTTTCATTTTTCATAATCTTATCTCTGGCATTTTTAAATTTAAATTTCCCAAATTCCAGAATTGTTAAAATTCTATTAATTCTAAATCCAAATACTCATTGTTCAACAAATTTAAAATAATTTTTACCTATTTTGTAATTGGCTTTAATGTCAGCCTGAGAACATATATTTAAACGTGAGTGTTTTTCTAAATCATCAAATATGCAAAATGATACATAATCCATAATTTTGTTTATTACAAAGTCATTATGCATAATGACCACAAACTTTTTTAAATCAGAGAAATATAGAAAACTTTTAAATTTAATGTCTTTCTTAAAATGACAATTTTTTGCAACAAAAAAAATAACTCAGAATTCATTTAATTGTAATATAGTTTGCTTTTTGCTTTGAAGTTTTTTTTGTTTAACCAATTTAAAAGGTCTGAAGTGTTTGAAAAACATCAACTTTAAAATTCATATATTATCTAAATCAGGATACTTTTCATTTATTTCTCTTAAAAATATTTTTACTTCCATTGAAAAATTGATAAATCCATTATTGACTTTTCTCCTACTTAATCACCGAACATTACATAAAAGAATATCTCCATACTCTGATTCAATTTCTTTCAATCATAATTTAACTTTTCTGAGAGAGAGAGAAGGCCATACAAAAATTGTATTGACAATTTTTATCACAACAGATGTCACCTTTTCAATTTTCAAGTAGAACTGTGGTACAAATAAGCTTTCTTGGTGACTAACATAATGAAGAGATAAAATCAGTCATTCAAAATATTTTTCAAACAGTTGGATAAAAATATTATTTTTACCGAGCATTGCAGCTAGTCCCTCTGTCATAACAGAAACTATTGTTCTTTACATTACCACATTTACTTATGAACTTTGCAACACAGTCCAAAATATCTTTTGCCATTGGTGAAACAATCCACACTTCTTCAATTACAGGTTTTTAGAAACTGAATACAATTTTGCTCTTAATGTTAATTGTGCAATGTTATTTCTGTCGGTGCTTTCATCCAATGACAAAGTAATAATATCACATTATCCAAAGTCATTTTAAAGTATTGTTCTATATTTTTATTCATGAAATTTATTCTTCATTGAATGGTTTGAGCAGATAAAGTGGTATCATTAATTTTCTGCATAATTTCATTTTTATTTGAAAAATTGCAAGAAAGATAGATATCCGTAGAAAGGTTTCTTTTGAGAAACTCATCTGTGCTTGTTTTTTTGTTTTTTTATGCAATGCAGTTATGAAGCTTAAAAACTTGTTAATTTCATGATTTGTTTTAATAAAAAAAATTTTTTTTTTGATTTTCACTTTCATAGATCTTTTTAAAGTATTTTTTTTCTTTTATCTGAATTCAAATGAGATAATCATTTCTTTTGTTTTGTATCATAATGTATTGTAATATTTCAGGTAAATAGCATATTACTTTTTTTTATGAAACCATAATTTATTATTTTTCATCCTTCTTGAAATGTTTTTTTCTTGGGGGGGGGGGTGCATTTGTGGGACTGAAAAAAGAGTATTTGTGAAAATAAAAATATTTCTTTTATTTAATTTTAACCTTTTCTTAAATTTGAATTAATAAAATAAAAATAAGATGTTTACTATAAAAATGTATTTTCAGAGTAGAAGTTTTAATTTCTATTAAAATTATTTTAATTGTAGTATAACTAGAAAAATCAAATTATCATTGAAATAATTGACTTTCACTGCACAGACCGATAACTATTGTAGCGATACATGATGTTTTGAACAGTTCAATTTGAACTCAATTCACCTGATTCAAGCTGAACAAATACAACTACAGAGTTACACAATTCAGAACTGTCACTATGTGCTACTCTTACTCCATTTATGCTCTGGTTAGTTTAGAGAAAAATTAATCATAAAGAAATTTTTTTTATTTATAAATAAGAAAAATATGAAGTATTGAATTTTTTCATTAATTGTCCATACCACTAAAAAAATTCCAGGGTGCCACCTAGTGGCTTATATCCCATAAGTTGCTGACCATCAGGTTAATATCTCTTTTCTTTTTAAGATTTTGCTGGTCTGGCCAATGACAGTACTAGCATGGGAATCAAATCTGAAGCTTTAAATGCTAGTACTGTCACTGGTCAGGTCAACAAAACCTGAAGAAGAGAATAATAGCACTCAAAATGTTTTGTACTAATTTACAAGCTATTACTAACAGCTGATTGTATTTGAAAAGTTTAAATAAAGTTTAAATTTTTGTGATGATAATAGTTCAACATATAATTATTGCTAAAATGCCATCATCACAAATCTTCAGTCAAACATTTGAAATATATAAATATTAATTGAGTACTATATAGATATTTAATCTACTAACATTATTTATTTACCCCCTCTGTAGAAATTTATAAAAACTTTGATGAAAAACCGATTAAAACCTCTTGCAAGTATGATTATTTAAAAAAGGATTGGATTATAAGCCTTATCTTGTCTATTAACATTAAGCTGATACAAAGACCATATTTAAATTATCATTAAATCGAATAATGCAGGTCTATTTAAATAGAAACTAAGTTTTTCAATTGATCTCCAATGCAGTTCATAAAGTAAGATTTTATTGACAGAAACACATGGCCTGCAAAAAGTTTAATTGATTTTTCATCAAATGTTGATGTAAAAAACAGACAAAACTCTCTGTACGTATTGTCACTCAATGCAAGCCAGAGTAATCAATGAATGCCAGAAGGCTTGTGCATAAAATCCCATCAGGTGCCTACTCATCCAATATCCCCAGACTAACTTCTGATTTGTGGCTTCATCAGTGAGAAGCCTTGGATCTGAGAGCACTGCACCTAGATCTTAGGATCTAATGGAACCCTCTAGCAGCTACCTTTTATCTCTACTTAACTACAAAACTATGAGTCTTAAATTGAAAACACTGTAATATTTTCAATCCAAGCTCATTAGCTTATATAGTCATATAGGTCTAAACTCAGGTCAGTACCTATACATTTTTTCAAGGCTCCTCACTGATGAAGGCCACAAGCCAGAAACTAGTCTGGGAATATTGGACGAGTAGGCACTACATGGGGATTTTATGCACAAGCCTTCTGGCATCCATTGATTACTCTGGCTTGCATTGAGTGGCAATAAGTATAAAGAGTTTTGCTGTTTTAATAACAGTTATAAGTAAGCATAGGAAATGGTGATCATGTGATGTGAAATGTTGATGTACATAAGATTGTTTCTATAAATTTTTTATAGAGGATGTAAATAAATAATGTTAATAGATTGCTCAAAGATCATGTAAAAATTGAGCATGCAGATGGCAAATTGAATATAATATTTCTTACAGTAATTAAACTGACTTTTTTTTTAAATTTTGCAGCGAATCGATTCAGGAATCCTTAACTCTTGTATATATCTCCGTATCATTATTCTAAACCGCATTCATCATTGGAGATATTAGAGTAAGTTGTGCTAAGAATTGGCAATAAATGGCAACTATCATAAGTGATGATCAAGGTTATCAATTGTAGCAAACTATTTCCACTATAATAAGTAAGATCTGCACATAGGTTGCATAAAGTTGTTTAACGATATTAATACATTTTTTAAAAAATTTACGGTGTTTATTTTAAAAAGTAAATGTTTCAAATATTTGTGACCAATAACAATCTACAAAAGCGCCTATTTTTTCAACGTGAAATGTCGCATGAAATCCCACCATCATTTGCAAATAATAGAAGTAATTTCAGTTCGAACTTATTCAGTAATCCCGCCAAAATTATTATTAGAACTTGGCCCTCGCTCAACCCAATTCATCATTTTATAGATTTTTCAATCTCCCGCTTTTAAACATGTTTTATTAATGACCGTATGAATTTTTATGAAGCATTTTCAACGCATGACTTATTTTAATGTCTATTGATCAAAAGATCCTCTCAACAAATCAAAATTGAGGGAGAAGGAGGGATAAGATTCTTCTTTAATTTAATGATTGTTATACGATTGAAATATAAATAACTTAGCAGCTTCTGTTAAGAAAAACAATAAAATGAAATTAACGATCTTTTCTTGCTGCTAAATTTAATTCAAATTTTTACGTCTTTAATATATATAACTTGAGATTTATATGAACAAAGTTTGTATTAATAATAATCGAATGACTTAACCAAAAAAAGATACTTAAGTATTAGTCCGACTTAATCAAAAATGCCATCACAAACAAATGTGTAAAGACTGAATTAAACACATTTACAATCTTCTAAAAACGAAAACAATTTTTAAGTGAATATTAGATAATATCCCGATCAGAGAAAGTTGTTTGTCGAAATGTTGGTTTATTATCTAATATTCTTTTGAAAAAATTAATTGTTTTCGTTTTTAGAAAATTATAAATATGTTTAATTCGGTCTTTATTTATACATTTGTTTGTTCCGGCGTGTATAATTTTCTCCATGTACAAAATGTTGTTTTCTCTTACCCTCTATCGCCGAAGTTATACGTAAGTGAAATTTCACCGTCGGACTAATACGTAAGTAAAAAAAAAAAAAAAACTAGATCTAAAAAAGGTTTTAGTATAGTGGATCATGTGTAAATATAGAGAGATGTTATAGAAAGGTCCAATGAATAAGAGTTATCATTATGTTTTGGATTTGTAGATTATGAAAAGGCATTTGATTCTATAAGCATTTATTCTGTGATTAAAGCATTGGATCATCAAGATGAAGACCTAGAATATTTTCATATTCTGAAGAATATTTATAAAAATGCATCAGCTTTGACTGTTAGATTATATAATGATACTGAAAAGATTAACACTGAAAATATTGTAGACAGGTTGACTCTATATCTCCGAAACTTTTTACAGTAGTTTTGCAACAAGTATTTTAGGGATTAAAATGAGAAGCTAAGGAAGTAAAAGTGAATGGATATTATTTAAGTCATCTAGATTTTACAGATGATGTAATTGTTTTTGCAAATAATGCTCTAAAGCTTCAGTAAGTGTTGCAAGAGTTATCAGATGAAAGTAAGTAAGTAGGATTAAAGGTAAATGTAAAGACTAGAGTAATGTTCAATGAATTTTTTCAAAAGAAAAAATAAAGATTTGATATATGATGAGTTAGAGGAAGTTAGCCAATACATTTGTTAGATTATTATTTCAGGTGGAAACATAATGGATTAAATTAATCATAGAATTAAACTTGTTTGGAGTGCTTTTGGTAATGTTTAAAAAGAAAGGTTTTAAATAAATGTGTTTTATCAGTTCTTACTTATGAATCTGAGACTTGAACACTTAATAAAAGAGTAATACAGAGATTTCAAACACTCAGAGAAGTATGAAGAGATGCATGTCGAGTAACAAGATGAGATTGAAAATGAAATATGCAGGTGAGTGAAAGAACAAGTGTTACTAACATCATTGAAAGAATTAAGAGACAAGTAGAGTTGTTCTGGAGATAATTCTAGAAGAGATGATGATATATAGACAGTTGAATTTTTTAAACTGGATTTTAAGAGATTGTAAAAGACCTAGAAAGAGATCACATATTAATTGGATGAAATAAGGAAGGGTGTTGATGTAATGTGGAGAAGATGGGCTGAACTTGGAGTGACCTTCATTCAGAAGTGGATCAATAAAGATTGAAAATGATGATGATGAGAAAAATTAAGGAAACTGGAAGTCGCAGAATTGGGTGCAATCCATAATCTTAAGTTCTAGACTACCATTATTATTGCACCAGGTCATTTAAGGCTATAATAATAAACAAATGGTTTATTGCTTGAAGTTCAAGCATGAAAAATGGCAGAACTGAGCATGGTTCATGGGCCTTGAGCTCCTGAGTCTGCCACTCTACCATTGTAGCAATCCACACATTACAATCAATATTTTAAATGTTTACATGTTAAACTTTGTATAAGTTTTGTTTTAGATTAGATTAAGTGCTACATTAACTTGGCAACAACATACTAGATAGGCATTACCTTATCTTACTCTTTCATCTTCGACTTATGTTATAATCTCTAACCAATAAATAGTCTCTTCTTATATGTAATTCATACAAAATAAAACAATTTCACTGTAATAATTTGTAAATGAAAAAGTCATGTAGAGTAATAGAGTAAACATTTGCTTCCATGTTCATGATATGGCCTAGATGAAGATTGAAAAAAATTTGGGTTTGTAGGCTTATTTAAAATTTTTCTCTCACATAATTGATTCATAACCAACTTATCTAGCCAGCCTGTACTGGTTATAAAAATTTGCATGATTTGATGCAGTATACAGTGGTGAACTCTGGAGATGAAGATTTAACTATCATGGTTTAGAATGACTTCTGCTGTTTAAACTCTTTATAAATTCCCAAACAATAAACTATCTGATTTTTTTTTTATAAATTGTAGATATATATTTAAAACTCAAAATGCAATCATAATATGATATAGTCTTCATCACTGAAAAAGAAGACATAATATTAGAGATGTGTGACTGTGTAATACTTCATTGGAAAAACATATGTATAAACTAAATATAAATAAAAACTACCCCCCCTCCCCGAAAAAAAACGAAATAAAATTACTTATAGGTGAAACTTCTATCTTTAAAATTTCAACCAGAGTACTGTTTTTTTTTTGTCAGAGAGAAATATAATAAAATGGTAGTGTTCAAAAATTGCATAGTATATACAATCATATTGCTGTATTTCTTTCTGATGAAAGCCAGTCCTCTGATTGAAATATTAAAGATAGCAGTTTCATATATTACTTTTATTTCTCATTTTTTTGTGTAATACTTCAGTCATATTGGCTCTTTATAATTAGAACATTGACATTTATTTAACCACTCTTTCTAAAATGTACTTTAATTTCTAGCTAAAAATATTTTTTTACCTATCTAAAAAGAAATGAATCATGGCTAGATTTTTCCTCTGCATCAGCAATCCTAAACTTCTTGGTTAATTTTAATTTTACTCCATTATCTATCATTGCTGATTTTTATGTTCGAAATTGACTATTTAAAATGTTGATTTGACAATAAATTTAAGTATTTATTGGTGAAGTATAAACATGAGGGTATTGTTGTGTTTGGTCTGGATTATAGACCCAACCTACAGAAATTAATACTAATACCAGTATTACAATTAATATATTTATTATTATTATTTTTGTATTTATATGTATATTTGTATATGTATGTGTGTATGTATATATAGATAGATATTAATTGTATATTATTGTACATGTTTAAATGTAGTTCTGATGATGACTGCTGGACAGTTGAAACTGTAAGGAAATAAAATAGATCATGTGTTAAACTGCATTGTAAAGCATCATTTAAGGTGTACATGGTGTATTATAATATTTATTATTCATAACTATATACAATAAATTATACAGAATATATACAATAAACAATAGTTATACTGGAACTCTTGAATTCAAGTCTTGTGGTTCTACTGCTTCCAGCTACACCTGATAGCTTGCCTCATGGGTAGGGAGAATGACTCTTCCGGCTGTACAAGACAGCTTGTCTCGAGTCAACAGTAATCTTAGCAGTGTGCGGTCCCTCTGTGGACTTGCCTAGCTGTGTAGACAAATTGAGGATTGCTATTAGTAGGAATGCTGACTGCTGTTCAGGTTAGCAGGGCTTTCCTGGGAGAATGCAAACAGTCTTTTCAGGTTAGACCGAAGTTCTTCCCTGATTCTCACAAAAGGCTGACTATTTATAGCCAGATCCCTGACCTTACTGAAAACATTCGGATTCAGCAAGCATGGTTGCTTATTGGCCTGTAATAATCATTGGCTATGTTTTAGCTATACATTAGCCTATCATCCTGTGGCAAACAATGCTTAATCTGATCAGATAAGGAGGAATCTGGAATAGTCCACTTCTGAGAAAAGGGAGGATTATAACAGGGATAATGACACAATTTACATATAATGATGAGTTAGCTATTGGCAATTATGATATATATTATTTAAAACATTGGAAAGTAGTTTGCTTGAGAGGTTATAAAAATGAATATTTATTAATTTACTTACAAATAGTTAATCTTGGTGAATTTGTAGGAAATTTTTTTAAACATCTCAGCTGATTTTAATTTCGGTCCATTGTCTATCATTGTTAGTAATTGTTGTCTATTAAAATCATAGATAAGAATAGAAAGTGAATATCCATTTTCTGCCTATGCATACTATTGCCCTGACAACAGATTGATAAAAATATTTATTAGTGAAGTATAAGCATAGGAGTTATGGTGACATTTTTATATATTAATATATTTATTATTTTAAAAAAATAAAAATAATAATTGTATGATTTTAATAACTCAGCCAGACTTCAAATTCAAGTCTTAAAATCAATTATATACTGGAAGTTTTGAGTTTTTAATATTTTTTAAATTTATTATTCCAAAAAATCTTTTATTAGTTGCAGATAGGTTACAGATTTATATATATTGTGTCTTATTATGAGCCTTTTTCCTATATTATTTTTCATTTTTAAGTTTAATGATTGATGTTAGTCAATATTAAAATCATCCACATGTATTTTATTGTACGATGTCTGACTTCCATAAATAATGCAATATTTCATTTAAAATACTTTTGCTTACTATTCAAGCATAATTCATTTCAATAAAATAATTGAGTTATTAATTTTTTAAAAATTCAGAAGAAGTTTGAATGCCAAAATTACAGTTGAGCCATAATTCTTGGATCTTGAACCCCAAATATGCTAGTCTTTTATTGCACCAAACTTAAAATTGAAACAACTATTTCAATCCACTTATTTTGCTATTATAACTCATATCATTTATAATTTTGACCAATCAAATTGGCTAAAGCCAGATACCTAGTTAAAAAAAATTAACAAATTCTTGCAACATGACATTAGCTTTTAATAAAAATGTGATTTTTAAATTATATAATATTTGTATATATAAATCTAAACTAACTCATAACATCATATGATTTTTTTTTCCTTAATGTAAAACTGATCCCAGCTGGAAATCGGTATGCTTTTTAAAAAGTTCTTAACTATAAAACTTTTATGTATTTTAATGAGTAATATTATCTTGTCAAAAAAAAAAAATTAATAAAAAACACTCATTAAAGTAACTGACATTACATTTTTAATTAGCCTAAAAGTCTACAACTTAAAAAAAAAAAGAAGATAAATGTAAACGTCATTTTTATAGTAATAATAAATATCAATTCGCTAGAACGAGGTTAATATGTTTTCATAATTGTCTTTAAGAATTTCAGATAATAAAAGGAATTAATAAAAGTATTTAAAAAAAACATGATTAAAACAGAATACTGCAATATTTTGTAAAAAAAAAAAAAAAAAATTTCACAAAGAATTTAAATTGGAATTTTTGTTATTAAACTTCTTATTACTGAATTGAAATATTATTACATTAAGATCGCTGGATTTTGCAAATAATTACAACAGAAAGATTCAATTTCAGTTTGTAAAATTACATTAAACAAAATATAGCATAATCATATTAGAGATAAGCTTTATATTGTAAAATTAGCGAAGTATGCCTAGTGCATTTTCGACTACTTAATCAGAATAATTATGACTATTACGATTAAGTAGTCGGAAGTCCAATAGGCATACTTCGCTAATTTTACAATATAAAGCTTATCTCTAATACGTTTATGCATACATTTTGTTTGTTACATTTTTCGAGATGTAGTTCACTAAATTCTCAAAGTTACATTTGTAAAATTATGTGCATAATAGCGAAAATGTATTCGTTAGTATTTAGTAATAACTACTTTTAAAAAAAAGCCACTCGTGTTTATTGTGGTATATTTAGAATTGTTACTGTTACTTCAAATAGTAATTTAATATGATATCCATTCAATAAATAAAGGTTTTGCAAATCTAATATCTCATAGATAAGTATATTGGTTATCATCTTTTGGTTCTAATGTTTGTCACATGTAAAATTTATTCTAAATTGCACCCTCCCTCCTCTAACCATCTTCAAAAGAAATCTACTTCTTTAATCTTTATTATTCTACTTTGTCTCATTTTTTGTGTGTTTTGGCTTCAGCTAATGTATACAGCTGTAGCAGCAATATGTCATGGTCATATCAAACAGTAAAACAACATTTCTAATGGTGCAAGAGAAAAATATTAACCTATTCTCATGCCTTGTGATTTGGCACAGTGGTAAATTAGCAAACTCTGGAGCTCAGGGTCCATGCATTATGGCTCAACTCTGTCACTTTGGTGGGCAAATTTCTTTTGAACTCTCAAAACAGTAATCCATTTGCTTTTCTTTTATATATTATTTACTATATTATAAAATAATCACTGCTCTGGGAGTTTGAGCACTGGAAGTGACAATCTTTATACTGCCATCTATGGACTTTCATGTTCAGAGTCTAGACCACATTACTACAGTAAACCATGAGCTTCATGTGGTTAAGCACAGTGATAGATTGATGGATTCAGGAATTTAAAAAAAATAATTGTGGATCTAGTTCTATCACTTCTGCTCCTCAATTTTTTTATGAATTCCTAAGCAATAGACCATTCAATTAATTTTTTATTACATACTATGTTAGAAATCACGAATAGAAATTATTCATGTTTGCCAGGATTTTATATCAATTTGATAAATATTAAATTTCCTTTCTATATTTTTTTTTAGTTATAAAATATAATATTTTGCTTATCAAAGAAAGTTCTGCAATTTGTGACGGATATATAATTAATTAATTTTTTTAAGCTAGTTAAGATATAATAAATTAAATTATATATTTTTTAAAAAGCTATAGCAAATATTAAGTATATATTTTATTTAAGTCTATTATTGTGGTTAACATGAAAATCTACTCCAAAGGCTAATATTTTGTCTCTATCTATTTTATGAAAACATTCTTTGTAACTTATTCAAAATATTTGCTATGCGAAGAAATTTTTTTATTTGATTTATTCTAGAGATTTATTTTATTATAAAAAAACTATTGTTACTCTTTCTCTTTTACATTTTTAGAAATATATTTCCAGGAAGAATGCATTTGGAAAATAAAATAAAATTTTATTTAATGATTTTTAAATATAAGTTTGTTTGCTTTTCTTTCTTTCTTTTTTTTAATTCTACATAGGCGTAATTAATTATATATATATTTAAAATTCACATTCATGTACTCTATATTATTGTTACTCTTAAAACCCATAATATTTGAATGCAAGTAATTTTTTTGTCTACATATTATAATAGAATATTAAAACGAAGAAGGCTATTATATATACATTTACTGACTATATGTGTATATGACATATTTCTTCTATTAACTACAGCATATAGCTATATTCTTTTCCAAGTTGGCATGTCATTTATAATGAATCAAAATAGAATGAAATAAAATATTTAGTTGTCACGATGACATTGATGATTTCAGTTCAGGCCCTGTATATATGTTGACTCTAAATAAATAGTAATCATATAACTTCTGCATGTGTATGGATTTTAAATGTAACTCTTACAAAATTTTATAGAGTCATTAATATATTACATAATTGCTTAATTGTGGAGCACTATTCATACAATTCCAAACAGAGTTATATAAAATGCATATAAGCCAAGTTATATTATTGTCTGGTGCTAGCTTCATGGATAGTAAGTCTACTAAATGTGCATTTAAGAGTATAAAATATACAAATATTTAATCAAGTATTATTTTAAACAGACTTAGTCATAAATAATGATCAATAATTTTTAGTAATTAATTAGTAATAATAATAAAAGGTCTAAAATAAATATTCTAGTATAATATAAAAAGATTACAATATCTGATTCTACCTTATTAAAAAGATGGAAAACAATAAATATGGTAATATTGTTTAAATTAGGTCTTTTTATATACACATATAACTGCATTTTCTAATATTACAAAAATATACTATTAATTTGTCTTTAAACTATGGACTCAAATTATTATTTTAATAATAAATAACTTTTTAGACATTTGTGCATGCATTTATTATTATTTAATAATTTAGATTTTTATTTATTATTCAATATATGGGAAATTAATATTTTAAATAATATATGTATACTAGTGGATTTCTTTCTATCAAAAATAAATTTATTTCACAGATATATATTGGCTTCAAGTATAGAAAGAATATGTAATACTGGAATCCTCTCTGCAAGAAATAAGTATCTTTCATCTATTTTAGGATAAGTATGTGAATATGCTTTATATATATATGGAAAGAAATATCTTAGTTAAATTTAACAAATAATTGTTAATGGCTTTCAATTCACTTGGAACTGCTACATTGTTTGAACTTTATGGGTAGCAATGTATATTAGAATTTGTGGTGAATATAATAAACATTGAGAGCATACATCTCTGTTTGATCCCAGTTTCTGTTCTGCATAAAGTATTTCTGGCAACCGACCTATTCTTCAATTTGCAAACCACTAAGTTAACTGTAACTTAGTATTTATAGTTACTTGATAAAGATTGTCTAGAAGAATAAAAAAGATTGAAAATTAAATATTTTTCTTCAGAATGCTAACTGGACTTATTCTATAGTCAACTAGCTGTAAAATAAATTACTAAATCAGATAGGCTTTGAAAAAAATTCATTCAATACCAAATTATGTGCAATGCGTAACAGTAAATGAAGAAAAAGAAACATCTATTAGAAAAAATATTTTCTGAAAATGTGTAGGACAAATATATTTTAGAAAATATATTCTCTAAACCTCTCCTTACCTTAATATAATTAATAGATCAATGCACCTTGAATTAGGTATAAATAAATTGAAAGGGATGTATCAGCTCCAGTTATTATGCTTAATATATATTTTTATTATAGCTGCCAAACTGCATTTCAAGAATAACTTTCTTCATCATTGCCTTAGAATAGTGCCTTCAATCTATACAAAAAGAAAGGTAGCTACTAATATATTTGCATATATATATATATATATATATATATATTGTAACAGTCAGAATCGTCTATCTCGCTAACACACTGCAGAATTCAAACCCCAGACATGAAACTGAACATTCTAGGAGGGGTTGCCTTCTAGATATACTAAGTTCGAATCTAAAGCCTAAATTTCACAGCACCATCTACGTGACAACGCATCTGATGCCACTACTAGTATGGCCTTTGACCGGTACCTGCTGGTCAGGGAGAAACAAAAGACTCTATACTAAAAGAAGTTTGGGTGGCTAATTAACGTCTATGGATTTACAAAAGAAATGCAGAAAATATATATATAGACTGAGACAGTGATAGGAATCAAATAAAATAAGAGATCAAATTTAGTTTTAAATAATTTCACAAAATTTATTCATATAAATTATATATATAACGCCACTGTCTGCTTATATGAGACAGGGACGTGTATTAAATAATTGTTGGCATTATATTCCCACAACTGACAAAAAGACTTTAAAACAAAATGATGTATTCTATTCCTCGGGCTAATAGCATTACGATAATGTGCTTGACAAGATAGGAACATATGCGAGGTGCTTTGAGCAATTATGCAAGTTTAAGAAAATATTTGAAATTGTTATAAAATATTTATTGATTTCAAGAATAGCATGGACAAAAGCTTACTAAGCAACAAAGTGAGAATGTGATCAAAGCATTTATTTGAGAATAATAATAATAGAGTTGCATTGGGAGGTCAGTATTGCTGATAATGAATTTATTAAAGTTGGAGGGTGTGGCACGTTTAAGTCATGGATGGTTTATAAAATAAATATAAAATAAAACAATACTGAAGATCCGGAATAATTACGGAGGGCATCTCGCCGCTAACCCGTAGGAAAGTATTTTATGAACAGCCGAAACTTAGCGACTGTGTGACGATTGCGTTTAATTCCCAGGTGTGTCATTTGGAACACACTCTGCCTGGAAACTTGCAATATACAAAAAGAACGGACTTTGCCATGTAAAGAATCCTTGGAAAAATAAAACAAAGCGGTCTCAACAACCAATTCATTTACCAGCAATACGAGACTAGTGTATATAAAAACATACTGAATGGGTTTTACTCGGATTAAGAGAAATGCCCAATCAAATTCCCCAAGATTCATTTAAAAGGGTCCGCACATTCTCAATGTCAATGATGAACTTTATAATTAAAGTAGAATATGGTAATTAAAATAGGAAAATGCATGCTGCGGGTTTGAAAAGTAAGTATAGATTTATATACGCAATCATGCATTAGGGGACACATTTAATCATTGACCTCGCACATACTCTCATATTAGATTAAAATCAATAACATGTAGATTTTAAACTATGTGATTATATTATATATTAAAGAATAGAATCACCCTCGAACGAGTGATTTGCAAGATAATAAAATTGGAAAATTATAAATTTAAAATATGCCTTAATAGCGGCGTCTTACTTTCAATAAAGGGAATAGTTCACTCAGTCAAAGACGATTCTGACACATTATCATAATAAAATAAAAGAAAGCTTTATAAATAGAAAATATTAACCCAAGGATAGAGCAAAACTGTTGATTATATTATATTAACACGTTAAAGAAATACATAATGAAGTTATGTGAAATATAAGGAAAACAATTTTAAATACCTATAGCATGTTAGTTATCACAAGAGCTCTTGGGTTAATTTAGGGTTACCTCTGGAGAAGCATTTAGGTAGATTGATGGTCAGCAGGTTTTTATATAATTTAACAGCAAAATCTGGAAATGTTCATATTTTTGGCAGCAGCAGCAGCAGTTCCGAGGTTCCCTGTGTGATAACTTCCGATGGTCTATGGCAGCAGATGACCATTCCAGAGAGAAATAGCCTTCTCGCGCTCTACTCTGTCATGTCAAGATTTACAAATTACTAGAATAGAACTCAGAATGATTTCTCTTAGAAACATTAGAAGAAAAACCTCCTTTTTATAGTAGAATTTAACAATAGAACTGCCCTGGAGCATTACAAAAATATATCGGACTTATCAGCTGTAATCATCTGAATGTCTAAAGGAATTCAACATTAATTAATTTCTTTTGTTAATTTCCCTGTCACATTCGAATTACAAACTAGATTTAATTAAAAGTTACTTTTATTAATTAAAAAAAACCTTAAGTGGACATCTGCTGTTTTTAGATAAAACTTATATAATATTAACTAATTAAACTATTGACCCTCATTTATTTTAAAGAAATATTTGGAATGACTTTTATTAAATTAAATGAAAATTATTTTACTTTTAACTTGCAATATTTGAATCTATTTACTAAATGAATATTTACTAAATGAATTTTATTTTAAATCAAAATATATTATGACGGTAATATATTTGTAAATAGATTCAAACAAAATAACTTTAACAATTTATAATTTTGATATGTCTTAAAATGCATATCATAGTGTGTGCGCAATTACGACTTATATAACCTACTTTTTAATAACTCAAAATTATGTGAACATATACATAATCTATAATCTTTTATTTATTTGGGAATGACTTATATATATAATACGAGCATTGTACTCGTGGTTTAAAATTAGGCGGGATTTTCGGTATATAAGCGTATTGCAGACACACTACGATAAATTCGGGTTCAAACTAAGGTATGAGGGTAGGAAATAGGTAAGAAAAGGTGAAATGAAGATCTGCAAAGCAGACCCTACTGTTTCAATATATATATATATATATATATATATATATGTGCTCTTCCGATATATATATTCCAAGTCAATTGACAAAGAAAGTTGTTCTTGTAATGCATACTGCAGAATGATTTGATATTTTTGAATTAATATGAACTATAGTGCACACAGTGTTTGGAGCTGATATCTGTATGCATATATTTATTTCTCTTTTAAGATTTTAAATACAGGCAATCTTATATCTGGAACTTAATTGTAAATATAGGGGATTTGAACTCAGACTTTCAAGCAACTTTTAAATATCCACACTATCTCATACTACTGATACACATGACCATACACGTACAAAAAGATAAATAATCACCAATATACGTATTTTGTGCTGAACCAGCACTCATTAGTTGGTCCAGATTATCATCTACCACGCATATATATATAAAATACATATTTTTCAGGTTCATCCATGTTAAAAACTTTTAATATTAATATACTGACGTTTCGACATGGTCACACAAGCCATCCACAGAGTTATAAAAGGTAGAAAGATGATTGTAGAGGCGCTACAATCACTGATTTGAATAAAATGTTAAAATTCCACCAATAGCAAAAAATGTTAAATTTAGGAATGTTTTTTTAAAAAAATCTTTCCAAATAGGAGGAAGTTTGCATGTATCATCTCGCTTATTGATACAATCTGGCCTTTTAAGTATCTCAATGGCTTCTCTAATTTTGCATTGGTAGAGATTATCACATCTGGATATGATCCTGGTACTAGAAAAATCAATTTTATGACCTGAATCTATAGTATGGAGTGAGAGTGCTGATGATGATGAGTGTTGTTTAACTGCATTAGCATGCTCATCTCTCCTAACACTGATGCGACGATTACTCATACCTATGTAAGAAGCTTTACAATTTTTACATGAGATTTGATAGCCACCATGAGATTCAAGAACACCAAATAGTTTATCTTTTTCTATTTACAGAAAGGATACACACACAGACAGATATTTGCATTTCCATTCTCATCATCACCCAACTCAGATAGTTTCTGTAGCCAAAACTCTTTTAAATAGAGCAATTAACCTTTCAGATGAGACACATCTGAAAGAAGAAATAAATCATATTAATAGTGTTTTATTAGCAAATAGTTATAATTACAAATTTATAAAAAAAGCCTTATTTCAAACCCAAAATAGACAAAATAGGAAATAAAAAGATGATAAATCAGCTATTAGGATTTGTGTTCCATATGTAAAAGGAACTACAGACAGTATCGGACGTATATTAAAACGCTATAATATAGATACAGCATTTTCTGCTCATCAAAAGATCAGCAATATAATAACCAAGCCTAAGGATTCAACCCCTCTTGAATCTCATGGTGTCTATCAAATCTCATGTAAAAATTGTAAAGCTTCTTACATAGGTATGAGTAATCATCGCATCAGTGTTAGGAGAGATGAGCATGCTAATGCAGTTAAACAACACTCATCATCATCAGCACTCTCACTCCATACTATAGATTCAGGTCATAAAATTGATTTTTCTAGTACCAGGATCATATCCAGATGTGATAATCTCTACCAATGCAAAATTAGAGAAGCCATTGAGATACTTAAAAGGCCAGATTGTATCAATAAGCGAGATGATACATGCAAAGTTCCTCCTATTTGGAAAGATTTTTTTAAAAAACATTCCTAAATTTAACATTTTTTGCTATTGGTGGAATTTTAACATTTAATTCAAATCAGTGATTGTAGCACCTCTACAACCATCTTTCTACCTTTTATAACTCTGTGGATGGCTTGTGTGACCAAGTTGAAACGTCAGTATATTAATATTAAAAGTTTTTAACACGGATGAACCTGCAAAATATGTATTTTATATATTTAACCCATGCAAATCTTCGTTTTAACATATATATATAATCAGTGCTCAGTTTATATTAAGATAGCAAATCTTTATACTTTAATGGGAAAGCTTCAATCTGCTCCAATTTCCAACTCTTCAGCCATCCATACTATTGAAAGATATAAGAATGCCTGTATTTCAAATTTTACACATTAAGCCTGCATTCTGCCCATCCCTTTTCTATGTATTTAAATGGATACTGTCCAATACATGTGGGGTCAGGATGACTTGAGATCAACATGAACATAACAATAATATTTGGCATCAGCATGGGATTTGGACATTCTATCATCAGATCTTCAATGGTATGGATGGCTGAAGAATTGGTGGTTGGAGCAGATTGAAGTCTATCCATTAAAGTATAAAGATTTGCTATCTTAATATAAACTGAGCATTGATTATATATGTGTGTCAAAGATGATAATCTGGTTCAACTGATGAGTGCTGGTTCAGCACGAAATACATTTATTGGTGATTATTTATCTTTTCTACATGTGTGTGTGGTCATGTGTATCAGTAGTATGAGATAGTGTGGATAGTTGGAGGTTGCTTGAAAGTCTAAGTTCAAATCCCCTATATTTATTTCTCTTTAGTAAATATTGAATTAACAATATTGTTTTATAAATTTGTATTTTTAAAAGTTTATTTTAAAAACAAGTATATTAATTTTTAGAATATTTTATTAGGAAAAAAAGTAAGCAGAACATAAATTGTATATGCTGATCTGAGCTTACTTGGATTTATAAGTGTTATACGGGGTGTGTAATCAAAGTATAATAACTGTAAATCTCAAGGTATTCAGAAGGAAGATAAAAGCATTTATATATGCCATAAAGTTGATTGAAAGGTTCTTTTTACGAATTATAATGTGAAAATTAATTCAAAATACAAAATGTTTTATTTATTCAACAACATATAAATCATATTTGCAAAAATGGTATATGTTATTCTACGACTTTTATGCATTTAAGATGCTTTTAAATTTCTTTTTTACTGTGATATAAATAAAATTTTATTAGCATTTTGCAGCTGTTCGCTTCTTTTAAACCAAACATATGAAACTCTGAGGTAGAATAAATAATCGACTGAACTAAATTAACTCTGAAAGCAATATTATTAATTATCAAACTTCATCGTTGTTTATATAAGTTGTTGTTAAAACAGTAAATAAAAACAATAATACTGAGTAAACAAATATAATTCTTTGTTTATTTAACTGAACAAATAGATACAAATGTTAAGTTTTAAAATTTTAAATTGAATTATTTTATTTCAGATAGATAGAAAAATGATGGAAGGATTGACAAACACACAAATAATTAATTATCTTTATTGACACATAAAAGTTTAGACGATTCAGCAAATCTTCCATCGAACCAAATATATTCTAAATTAGACTAATGATAGGATGTATTATATACTATATACAAAATATTAATAATCACGATTTCAAAAGTTTCTATCTCCAAATTTTTGGTGAAAGCAATGTAGTAAGATATTTTTTTATATAATGCTAATGAAAAATTGTGTTCATAATCAATTTCTGTTATATTGATCTTTATTCATAGCTTTGCTCAAGATATTAGCAACATATATAATGATCTAGATTGCCAAATAGTATAAACATGTATCAGGTTTCTATTATAATAGAACTTTCTAAATATCAATATAAATGAAATAAAATTTGAATAAGTAACTGCAAAAAAGGTTGTTAATTTTAATATTTCCATTCTACAAAATAATAATAATAATAATAATAAACCATGGAATAAGTCAGAATATCTTCCACTTTCATTTTTATAGTGAACAAATTTCTGATTATTTCTCGATATTTACATGAATTAAATTCATAGGCTTTGTATCTGAAAAAAAATAATCTAAATCTGCTTTATGGCCTGAAAAAGTTTTCATAAGTTGACCAAATCTAGAGTTGAATGGCAAATTCAGGGCTTTGCAAATGATATATTAATCATCATCATTATACTATGCTGCCTTTTCATTATGTAAAATATTTATAAATAATAATTCTCAAAAAGGTATTGAAAATCTGCTTTTTTAGAATACTAGAAACTCTATGACCAGCCCTGCATCAATGACATTCATAGCTAGCACCAGTCCATTAATAGTAGAGTTTCTGCCCATGATTCTCATTTTCAAATGTTTTTTTTTCTTGAATAGTTAATTATAATAATAGAACTGGCACAGTTATTGCAGAACAAAAATTGAGCCCAAAGACCCTAGTGAGATTTTCTTTTTTGATCAACTCCTGCCAAAAATCGAACCAGAAATTAAAATTCACAGCAAGCTATTTAATCATTTGTCTAGCAATTCATTCATAAATTGGATTATACCAAACAACATTATTTTTTTATTGTTAGAAAAAATAATTTATTTTTTGATCATGACAATATATTCTTTGTTTGACCAAAAAATAAATAGAACTTAGAGCAGTGATGTTATGCATTGCACTGTGACTTCTCCTTATATGGAGTCAGGAATCTTTCAACAACTATGCCCAGAGAAACTTGTTAGCCACTTTAACTTCCCTTTCCATTACCTACCCTACATTTTTCCATATTCTTCTCTATTCTGCTCCATCCCATTTCCATAATATAATCTTTGTCAACTCCATGGCCTTTATATCTAAATCCCCCTTATCTTTTCCCAAATCCAGCATAAAAACCAATAACCCACTTTCTGTATAATCACTTTGTTTATATTTATTCTTCCACAATTTCATTATTTGTATTCTTCTGCTTTCAGTCATTTACATTCAATTAACAGATGACTAATATTTTCTATGTCTTCCTTACACAACTTGCAGACTAAATCACCCACATTCTTCCATTTATGTGTATATTCCTTTGTTGCTAAAGATTCCATTTGAGCCTTAAACAGTAAACTACTTTACTTGCTATTATCATAAATTATCTTGCACCCAATATTCTGCTTACTTATATATATATATTTAAACTCTTTTTACTCTCCATACTATTTCTCCATCTCTCCAACTCCCTATTCTTTATCAATGCATCTATTCTTTATCCCATTCCTTAACACTATAACATTCAACAATTCTCCTAACACAATAATCTCAACTTTTGTATAAGTATACTGACATAAATTCTTTATCCAAATCTTCTGCATATCACATTACCTTTCTCACCCATCTTGTTGCCTGCCATTTATTCAAAACCCAATTAAATACTATTTTGGCTATTATTTATTATCCATAAACTGCAATCTACCAAACATTTTTATTTTGCTTTATGGATCTCTCATATAAAAACTTGACCACTCCATTTCTCCTTGAATTGCCTCCTTTGCCATCCACATATCTGCATCTAATGCATGTCATCGAACTTCTCTTTGTACTTTTTCTAAGTAATCTAATACCCCTTTAATAACACATAATGCATCATTACCATATGTTAACTCTGCTACTGCTACTACCTTCCTTACTATTCTAGATATATCATACTTATTATATGAGAACACTGTTAATTTCTTTATCAATCTCTTTCTTTTCTTTGCTTCATTTATCTTTTTTTTTTCCATTTTTCCAAGAAATTTCTCTGATTACTTAAGACAATTTCCAAATAGTTATATTTATTCACCACACTTAACTTTATATCCCCCAATAAAAATGCTCTGTCTTCTGTTTCCCCAGTATTAATCACCATTATTTTTTATTTTTCTTCACTAAATTTAATCCCCATCTCTTCACCCACCCTTGTGCATGTTCTCAGCAAAACTTCCATATCTTCCCTTCTTTCTACACACAAAAAGACATCATCTACAAATAAAAGACCTGATGAGGTATATACTTTCTTGCCACCTATTAATGGTATTTCTACCCCTCTTCCTAATCTCTCTATTGCTCTCTCCATTTCTCTCAAATACAACAAAAGCAAAATAGGTAATATAGAGCATTCTTGCCTTAGTCCTATCCCATTTTTAACTTTAACTAATTCTATATTCCCTAATTGATACATATAGTAATTATTTTAACATAATTTTATAATAATATCCACTAAAGCTCCATCCATTCCCAAATTTACTAAACTTACCCATAATCTATTTCTATTTACTCTATCATATGCCTTCTCTTTATCTATAAAAACCATATATAACTGTCTATCTGTATTCCTACTCATATCCATAAGTTCTGTAACTCCTAATGAACTATCTCCTATATGCCTATCTGATCAAAAACCTTCTTGAATTTCTCCCACTGTAGTTTTCTTCCATCCATTTTGCAATCCTTTCAGCTACCATATATGAGAAAAATGTTATACAGTCTATAATTGTTTAACTTTCTATGATCCTTACCTTTTCTTTAAATAGTAACCTTACTCTTCTATTACTCCAACTACCTGGAAAATCTCTCTTCTGTGCCATCTTATTAAAGCATGATAATAAATTTAATTTTGCCCTATGCCTCAAATTTATTACCATCTCTTTTGCCCATCCATCCAAACCTTTTGCCTTTCCACTTTTCAATTTCGTACCTGCCTCACTCAGTTCACTTTCTGTAAACCTAGTATTCTCATTACTATATGTTTTCATGTTTGCTATCACTCTATCTTTCATATCTAACATATTTTCTATATCCATTTCATAGTTATTGAATATTATCTTTAATTCTTCTTTAGGGCTACACTCTATTCCCTCATCATCTAGTAATACCATTTCTCTATTCCTGACATTCCTTCTTTTAATGTATTTCCAAAAATTTTTTCTCCCATCTCTTCCACTTTTATTAATATCTTTCAAGTTTACTATTCCCTTTCATTCTCTCTATATAATTATCTATTTTAGCCAACTTCTTTTTTAAGTACTTTTCCCATTTAATATTAACATCTTTTTCAATTTCTTTGTTTTTAATAGTACATTTATATTCTCTGTATGCTTTTTTTTCTCTTTTACACTTTTATTAACTCTCACTTTCCTATTATTTTTATTCTTCTGAATATTCTCACCTAAAATCCTATTTACCACTTTTTCTATTTCATCACACCAGTTCTTATACTCATCCCCAACCAACTCTTCTACAGTTTCTTCAACTTTTATTTTATATTCTTCTAACTTATTCTTATCATTTACTCTCCATCCACATCTTTCACTATCCTTTCTATTTTTATTACTATTTTCCATCACATTACTAGCCATTTCTTTTATAAAGAAGTTATGATCACTATTACATGCTCTCTTTTCATTATCAAACACCTTAATTTTTTGTACTTTATTCATTTCCTTTTTCTCTACTAATACGTAATCTATTGTGTGGAATATATTATTTCTAGACCATGTGTAATGTCCCTCATAAACATTTGATAAATTTCCAATGCTCAAATTCACTCTCTGACAAAAAAAAATTTCAAAAGCTGTCTATTCTTATTACCTACATCATCAATTTCTTCAATATGCCCATTCATATCCTGTATAACCATTATTTTTTCCTATATATCCTTAACTAGGCATTCATATATGCTACTGCTCCACTCCATTATAGTTTGACTATCTTGAGTGGTTATATACCCTATAGACACCATTCATTCTTGTCTTTATATTAAACCACAAATGATAGCAGTTAATTTCCCTCTATTTAAAAGCCATCTATTGTAATTTTGAATAATCAATGAACACTAGATAAAACAGTATTATAAAATCTCCATTTCCAGATGGACTGCTTTTGGCTATTGTCTTCGACAATAATGATTTGGGATTCAAAGATGGAATTAATACACTAAAAGGTGACTGATGAATGCATAAATGTTGCATTCATTCCAGTTTTGAATTCTAGTCTTCAATGCTGAAGGCAAAGTCTGAAATCAGTCAAGGCCGGGACATTATAGCACTATATAAACTGATATTCATTGATTATTCATGTTTACTGAAGATATTTTTAGAGAAGGATGTAAATTACTGCTCTTGTAAATAGATGAGAAATTACACAATGCTGTTAATAGTATAGATAGACTTAGAAAGTAATTGTAGAATTCCTCAAATTTTTATTTCATTAACAGCAAATATTATTATTCTGCTTATTGTCCACCATTGCAGTCAATGACTATTTTATCTTATTCGAATCATTGCATCCCAATAATTTCAAATCTTTTTCAAAAAAGTAGTTTATTTTGTGCAATAGTTCCAAATATTTATAAATGTTAAAATAGTTTAAAATGTAAACCAATATAAATAATAAAATCTATATAAGATAGATTAATTCATAAGCCCCTCTTCTCCACATTATTACTATACACTTTCTTATTTCTTCTATCCCTCTCATATGTGGTCTTTTTCTGGGTCTTTTCTAATCTCTTGGAATTCAGTTTAAGATTGCAATTGTCCATCTATTATCATCTCTTCTAGAAATATGTCTAATCCAACTCCACTTCAGTCTTTTAATACTTTCAATGGTGTTAGTAGCACCTATTTGTTTTATTATCCATGTATTGCATTTTTGATCTCTTCTAGTTACTCTCAACATGCATCTCTAAACACTTCTTTTAATGGTCTGAAATCTATGTATTGCTCTTCTATTAAGTGTCCAAATCTTAAATCTATAATTAAGAATTGTAAAACACATTTATTAAACACCTTCCTTTTCTAACACATAGGTATATTTCCTTTTATAATTAAGTTATATCTGCCAAAAACACTCCAACTAAGATTAATTTTATGATTAATTTCATTCATTATGTTTCCATCTGTAGTAATAATATGACCAAAGTATTTGTAGTTGTTAACTTCTAACTTATCATTATCAATCTATATTTTCATTTTTTGAGAAAACCCATTGAACTTTACTTTAGTCTTTCTAACATTTACCTTTAGTCTTATTTTTTTATTTTCATCTGATAACTCTTGTAACATTTCCTGAAGCACTAAAACATTATTTGCAAAAACAACTACATCATTTGCAAAATCTAGATGACTTAAATAATCTCCATTTACTTTTATTCATTTAGTTTCCCATTTTAATCTACAAAATATTTCTTATAGCACTGCTGTAAAAAGTTTTGGAGATTTGGAGTCAACCTGTCTTACACCATTCTCAATATTAATTTTCCTAGTATCGTTGTGTAGTCTAAGCATTAATGTTGCATTTTTATAAATATTCTTCAGAATAAGACAATATCCTGGATCTGTGCCTTGATGATCCAATGCTTTAATTACTAAAGAAATGCTTATAGAATCAAATGCTTTTTCATAATCTACAAATCCAAAGCATAATGGCAACTCATTTTCATTGGTCCTTTCTATAACTTCTCTCAATACTTGGATATGATCCACTATATAAAACCACTTTTAAATCCAGCTTATTCTTTTGGTTTATTGAAATCCAAAGTTCTCTGTAGATGAATTATAATTATCTTGGTAAAAATTTTGTATAAAACTAATAAAAGATTGATAGATCTGTAATTTCTAATATCATCTTTATCACTTTTTTTAAATATTAATACTGCATTCTTCCAATCATCTGGTACATCTTTATTATTTAGACATTGGTATATAACTTTGTCAAAAAAACTATTTCTTCACCTGTTTTTTTTAATATATCAATTATAATTCCATCATTATCTGTAGTTTTTCCCTTTTTCATAAATTTAATTGCATGTCTCACTTCTTTTTAAAATCCTGGCAATTCAGAAGATATAATAGTTGTTGAAGGTACTTGTTCTTTATTATTATATAATTCTTGATAGAACTCTTCTTTTCATTTCATGATGTCATCTCTCTTTTTAGTAATAGTTCCATTTTTTTTTCTTATTACAGATATAAGTTTCCTACAAATACTAAAATATTGTTTTACACTCTTGAGACTTTTATTCTCTTTTACAGTTTCCCTTATTAATTCACAATTATACTTTTTTATATCATTATGAACTCTTTTTTACATCATTTTATAAAATTTGAGATATTCAATCTTTCTTAATATATCATTTTTATATATCTTCATATTGCTTCTTTTCTTCATAAATTCTCTAGTCTCAGTAAAAATTTTATTGGTCAATTGCTGTTTTTTTCTACATTTATCTTTGTTGCAGTTTACAAAAGTGTATCGGTTATTTTCCTATTAATTTCATTCAAATCTGAATCATGTTCAAAATCAACTAATACTTGAAACAGATTTGTAAGTTCTAATTTAAATTCATTAGAATGTTTTTAAAGATTAGGAATATCAACTGTGAATATTGTTTTTCTTAATAATTTCTCTCTCTCTCTAGTTTTGCATTAATATATATCTTATATCTCACTAATCGATGATCACTTTCTGTGTTGAATTTACTAAAAACATTACAATCTTGAAATATGTATTTTCTGTTGATCAAAATATAATCCAATTCTGCTGTACCTTCAATTGGATGCTTCCATGTCCATTTTTTTTTTTTAAAAAATTTGGGAGAGACCTTCATCTTGCAGTGGATTGATAATGGTTGATGATGATGATAATGAAGATAGATTAAGTATTTTTAGTAAATAAATTTATTAGAAACTTTGAAAATGACAAAATTTATCTGGATACGATATTAGTATAAACATTTATTTATTCACCGTACTGGTTAATCCTAATTTATAAATAAAATATTTACAAATTGAACACAGATAATATTACTCTGAATGTGAGGGTATTCTGGTTTACTTTCAATTACTATTAAAGATTATATGAACTAGATTGTTTATATAGTGATTGCAAAACTCTAATAGAAAGTAAATAACGAGGATTATCTACTTATGTGTTGCACGTGCTAAATGATGATAAAAATTTGAAGGCCTAAATATCAATCTTCTGTTCCTTGCGTTAATGGGTTGTCATGTTGAACAACTGCTAAGTTTTTGGAAGCAAAATGTATAATTAGTCATTTGGATCAAAAGAATTTGTTTCCTTGCCATAGTTATCTATCATTAGTTTATTAATTATTTAATATAAATTAACAGTAAATCAGCATTCTTAAGTTTTTTAATATTTTACGAACATTTTTTTTTTAATGTAGTAATTTGTAAAGCAACGTAAAGTCGTAATTAGGATTAAAAGTGATTCTATATATTCTATTTGGGAGAGAGGAGCAGTTTAAAGTACTGTATTGTATAAATTGTTTCCCCTTTCCATTAATTCTCATCATTAATTTGAACATTGTAGTTATTAGATTTAATAATCTCTCGCCAATTAAAAAACGCACGGGACGACTGGGGGAGGGGGCAGAGAGATAATCAGTCTAAATCACAGACAAAAACAATGCATTCAATGCGACAAACTAATCTTAATAAAGGATTTACTATCCAAGTGTACATTTTTATATGGACATATTTATTATATAAAACAGCAATCTCTTGATAAATTAGTTTCCCTACATAGATAATCAACTTATAGTAAAGGCATATCAGATAATTAAGTATTAATTACGTAGACCACGTCACAACACAGCATTTTATAGAGTGTAAGTATCATTATTCCTTTGACAGGATTGTGCCATCTATTATACATTTTCACACTTGGCTGGCAAATCTTATAACATATTATAACTAATAAATGTGTAATTTTAGACTTGCCAGTTTTTCACACCACTAAACTGAAACTCATGTATACAAATCGTAATTAAACATATTGCAGTCTTTATATCTGTCATAACATATGTAGTTTCTTTTTTAAAAAAATTATCATGTCTACACATTTTCTTATGTTGATTTGATGTCCTGTGGAGTTTAATGCAATGATAGCTTCACAGATTGTTGTTACAGCTCTGTCACTTCTGAATTTTTAACTACTTATGAATTCCATAAATCATACAATTATGTATTTATTTTATTATCTTTTATTCTCAGTAGTATGCATGCATTGTTATAATATATTATATATTAATAAAAAAAATTTTTGTTAGACTGTAGAGAGATTGTGTTGTTGATGAAATTAAATATTGTAAGGCAATTGTATTTTAATTATATATATAAACTATACACTGTTGATGAGTACCATTGCGGTTGATATTTGAAAGTTATAAATTAAAGGTAATATTAATACGGCTTCATATATAGAAAAAATATTGAAAACACTAAATATAATCGTAGTGTATTTTTGATTTAAAAAACAGGCAAAACTCTCCATACAGTAGTGTCACTCAGTGCAAGCCAGAGTAGTCAATGGATGCCAGAAGGCTTGTGCATAAAATCCCTATCTAGTTCCTACTCATCCAGTATCCCTAGACTAGTTTTTGGCTTGTGGCTTTCATCAGTGAGGAGCCTTGGATCTGAGAGCACTGTACCTAGATCTTAGGATCTAATGCAACCCTTCAGAAGTCATATTTTATCTGTACTTAATTACAAAACTATGAGAACAAAACTGAAATCACAATAATATTTTCAATCTAAACTCAATAGCTTATACAGTCATATAGGTCTGAACTCAGTTCAATGCCCATACATTTTGATGTCTTCGATTCTTTAATAACCATAGCCACCACCATTCTATTAGGCAGGATTGGTATTAAACCACTACACATCACATGATCACCATTTCTTATGCTTGCTCATAACTGTTATTAAAACAGGCAAAACTCTCCATACAGTAGTGCCACTCAGTGCAAGCCAGAGTAATCAATGGATGCCAGAAGGCTTGTGCATAAAATCCGTATCTAGTCTCTACTCATTCAATATCCTCGGACTAGTTTCTGGCTTGTGGCCTTCATCAGTGGCACTACTGTATGGAGAGTTTTGTCTGTTTTAATAACAGTTATGAGCAAGCATAAGAAATGGTGATCATGTGATGCATTTTTGATACAAAGCATCCTTGTCAAAAACAATATTTATATTGAAAATAGAATCAAAAATATAAAATTATACATTTAAATGAACATGTTCAAAAAGAATATTTTTTTTCATCATTGACTCTTCATTATTAATGAACCAGAGTTTAATATTCCATGCAAACCAGTTTTACTTTAAGTTTAAAACACGAGATCAAATACTGATGATAATGTTAGAATCTATTTTAGCTTTGTTGAAAATTTGTTAAATAACATTTTAGATTAGAAGGGCTATGAAAGTATTAATTTAGAATGTCAAAAATTATGTACAATTGATTTGTTATTTTTTTTTAGTATTGAAGAAATATTGGGGAATCCCTCTAAACTGGCCTGACACCTCTCTGAGGAGTGCTAAAGCTTGAATCCATGGTCAGAGATTTGGGAAGGGGTTCCTGACAGAGATATTTTAAGTGCTGGCTCTGGCTAAGCATTTATCATAAAGCTTGTAGAGGAATTGGCAATATTATAACTTGTTTCTTATATTCAGGATAATGGTGATTGTTAAAAAAATACACCTTTACAATATCAGCAAAAAAAGATTTAATCATTTAGATTATTTAAACTTTAATAGTCAACTGCAAATTACATTTCTGTATTGAATTTTTATTTAATTTCATTGGATTTATATAAAATAAATATTCATGTAGTAGTATTTTTTTTAAAAAAATAACATAAGTGCAAAAAAGTTCAAAGTTTTATTGGTTAAATATTACAAAAATAAAAATCTTTGATAATAGTTTATAAAGTGCATCAAATATAAATTTTGCATTGTATAAACTAAATTTTACATTGTAGTTAGTTTTCTTATTTTTTTCTTCATATTTTATTTTAATTTAACAAATTACGAATTAAGAAATATTCTCTTGCTATATAAAAAACAAAATAGTGGACTTTCAATGAAAAAATTATACTTTTTTAAAATATTTATCCACAGGTTAGTAATTTTTTAAATGCTTCGTAAAATTTAATTAATACTTTTTTTCAATTTAAGCTTCATTTTTTTTAATGAAATTTATTATATATTTTGAATTTAAAGTAACAAATTAATTTTTTTCCCCATAAAAATTCATTATAATTGCTGATTTTTTATGCAAGATTTTTGATTTATAATGCATTTTGGGCACCAATTATCATCGCTAACCAGAATAAAAGAACATATGATTAAAAGTTTTTTTTTCTAACAAAGTAAATATTAATTATTAATAATTTGTTTTCAAGGATTTATTTTAATAATAATATTTATAAAAATAAGAAAACCAAATATGATACTTAACTGAAATAAGCCAATTTACTCATGCACATATACATAAAACTTATATATATATATATTACAAATTAATATTTAAAAAATGTAATAAAAATAATTTTATATTGAAATAATGTTTGCTGTTAAAATGAAAATGTAATATTCAAAACTATATATAACTCACTATTTATGAATTTATTTTAATCATCATGAATTCTAATAAAAATATCTGTTCTTTTTTTTTTTAAATATAAATATTCATCATCAGATTTTCAATGATATGGATTGGCTGAAAAGTTGGAGGTTGGAGTGGATTGAAGCCTACCCATTAAAATATGAAGATTTGCTATCTTAATATAAACTGAGCACTGATTATATATATATATGTGGAAGATAATAATCTGGACCAACTGATGAGGGCTGGTTTAGCACAAAATACGTATATTGGTGATTATTTATCTTTTCTACATGTGTGTGGTCATGTGTATCAGTAGTATGAGATAGTGTGGATAGTTGAAGGGTGCTTGAAAATCTGAGTTCAAATCCCCTATACTTACAATTAAAGCTCCCAGGTTTATGAAGAGTGCCTGGTTTTCAAATATTTATATAAATATTCAGAAAAATTATTGTAACTCAAAAATTCTAAATCGTACTACCATGTTTAACATCTTGTTTGAAAATTCAGAAAATTATTTGTAAGTTCATATAACATAATCATAAGTAATGTGCATGATTTTTCCCCCCAGATTTTCGAAAAAGTGCCAAATTCTAAAACTTACTATACAGTACTGAAAAACATTATAGAAAGGAAGATCCTTAAAATCATTAGAATTTGAATCTTAATTATTATTTAAAATTGTAACTTGGCTTGATTAATACTTTATAAAAATTACCACTAATATAACATTTTATCTCTTAAAATTTTAACATAGAAGACAGATAGAAATGAATTGTTGGATTGTTTTTTGTTTAATTAGTAAATTAGCATTTATATGAGAAGGGATATTTTTTATAAGTTCGTTAAAATGATGTTTAGTCTAACTTATTAATTATTATAATGTATGCACATTTATAATTTATTTCTTTATAAATATTATATAATCAACCTCAGCATTGTATATTTAATAGTTATTGACTATTTATAAGTTATTAAAATTATTAATATATATATATTGTAATAATAATAAAAATAATAATATAATGGTAATTAAGATTGTATATATTATTTATTTACTGTTATGTTTATTATTTTTATTGTTTTTATAGTTTTTTTCATTAACAGGCATTTTATTTGTATTATATATATATTGCTCTGAGTATCAAATAATAATAACAAAAATTAATTTTGACTGACTTAAAATTATGTAGAATTAATTTTACAATTCAAATATAACTCCTAACAAAATAATTAACATTTAAAATCATTAACAATTCATTTGCAGAGAATAACTTAGACAATTACAAAATAAAGTTGAAATTAAATTCTAAGGCTGATTATTATATTAGAAATAACAATAATATTTGTATGATATTTATATTACTAGAAGAAAAGTTTATGAATAACACTATAAATTATATAATATAGACATTCTCAATTATTTATAAATATAATCATATCAATAATAATGGCTGCTAGAAGTTTTTTCTTATCGTCAGTTATACAAAAATTCAATATAATCTATTTTTTGATTATTCTGTGATTTTTAAAGTCAGTTTAATATTAATTTCAAGATCAGCCTATGCTTATTATTGAGATTCTGGAGTTACTTGATTTTCAATAGTTACATAATATAATATGATAACTATTTGTTGACCAAATTGGATAATTAGCTGTATTGCCTACCTAATAATGTTTATCTAAGCAGAATTTCATCAAGATCCTGAACAAAATATCCATTTCCATTCAGAATTTTGTAAACTTTTACTCTAACTATGAAACAGGAAACTGCATCACAAAAATTTATTTATTTTGATTTTTTTTTATTATAATATACAGAAAATTAATACATTCCTATTTAATTTGTAAGATTATAACTTTAAAACATTACATGGATAAACTTTAATATAAATACATTTTTGTATGGGAAATGAAGATAAAAGACATATGTGAAGCTACAGATTTAACCTCATAATTATTATCAAATTCCTAAAAAAGTTTTGGCTCATTTACATATAAAATATATAGGAATATATACAGCAAATACTATGAACAAAAATGTTGGAACTAAATGATTCATGATTTCTTGCCCTGGGTGGTTATTAAAAAAACTATGATCCATAATGATTTTGCAAAAATTAATTTGGAAAAGTAAACTGTAGCAGAAAACCTTTAGCTTCAAAATGTAAACTATTAAATGTAATTTTTTTTCTCTCAGATATAGAAGATCCCTGACAAAAAAAAAGAGTTGTAAAACTATATATAGAATGTATTCTATACCAAAAAATAATATGAAGTTTTATTGATATATTCATATATCTAAATAATTCTTTGAATTAGTCAAGATATGATGTTCTTAACAATAAAGCAAATCCAATTACAAATTGTCTATTTTCTAGAATGGTGTTGACATTTGCTTAATTCATATAGTTGGTATATCTTAAATATAATAATCAAGTGTTATACCTTGAAAGTGTATTATTATTATTATTATCATCATCATGATCATCATCATCATCATCATGTTTCAATGATAAGCTTTATTTATCTTAAAAAGTTACAAGAGTTTTACACAGCTTGGATTGCTGTGTTTACATGGGCAATCTGCAGTTGTAGGCTTACATAAATAAAAGTTGCTTTATTCATTTACACAAATTTTTCCATATTGTGAATTAGTTATAAGAGTTTTATATAACTTAAATTGCTGTGGTATACATGAGCAATCTGTAATTGTAGGTGCCCATATGCAAAGATTGAATTACATGAGATTACAGAAAATTTTACAAGCTGTGGATTAGTAACAAGGATTTACATAGCTTGGATTGCTGTGGTTGCATAGGCAATCCATAGATGTAGATTTATGTATGTAAAAGTTGATTTGATTTACACAAGATTATGAGAATTTTTACATGCTGTAGATTAGTTACAAGAGCTTTTTACATGGCTTAGACTGCTTTGGTTATATTGGCAATTCATTTATTGATTTACCCAGGACTGGAGAAAATTTTTATAAGCAGTGGATTAGTTACAAAAAGTTTACATAGCTTGGATTGCTGTGGTTACCATTGGCAATCTGTAATTGTAGGTTTTCATACATAAAAGTTGATTTAATGATTTACACAAGATTACATGAATTTTGCATGCTCTGGATTGCTGTATTTACACATGCAAACCAGGTTTGTTTTTATATGTAGTTGGATTGACTGGATAACATATGTGAAGGACCAGTGATTTTGATGAGAATGTGGCAATTTCTGTGATCTGCAGACATTGATATTAAATCAATGTCAGTTATTTTTGACTCTTTAGGATGCCAGATTTTCTTTGGGTGATCAAGGTTTCTCTTGGTTTTGTTCAGATGTAAGTTGAGGATGTGTTGGTATGGGTAAGAGGCATGGTGGGATTGTTTTCATAATTGGTGAAGAGGTTTTGTTAACTATGCTAAGCCTGTTTTCTGGTGTATTTGAATAGATAAGTATTTCAGATGGGGTGATGATGCATCTATGTTAGAACTGGTTACAGTTGTTAAATTGGATAAGTTGGTTAGATTTTGGATCAAGCTGTGTTAGAGATGGAGGCTGGGTAAGTCTTTTGACGATGGTTAAATATGAGATCCATGGGTTGCAATTGATGAGTTAGAGCTTGTGGAAGGATGATCAGACTCGGGATGTGTGAGATTCATAGAAGGTTCAGATTATAGAAAGTCATTGTGAAATCTGGGTAGGTGGTTAGGCCTGGCATTGGAAATGTCTTATGTTTTTTGAAATTATCATTAGTAACTTGATTTAAATTAAAAATTTGAATAAAAAATATAACACAAAATAGGAAGTAAGTTGTCAATTGATTGGAAATTGAAAAAGGCATATAACATTAGTTAATTTTTTTAAACTTGTTATCCTAAGGTTTTGAGTACTTTATTAAGCATAAAAAAACAGAGCTTGTTAACTTGGTTGTGAGCAAGTGAACTGATTGCTGGGGAATTTGAGATCGTATTTTTATTACTAAACAAAGTTCAAAGTTTACTACAATAATATTAAAAGTAAGCATATTTTTGACTGACCTTTGGACTTTGAAACGTTGGGATGGTATTACAATCGACAGACACTGGTCATGTGATGGCTTTCTAATTAAGTAAGTAGATTTTAATTGAAAATTTGAATAAAAAATGAAACACAAAATTAGAAGTTATCAATTGATTGGAAATTGGAAAAAGTATACAATGGTAGTTTTTTTTCCTTCCATTAACCTAAGATTTTGAATACTTTTTAATTATAAAAAACCATACAGGTTGTTAACTTGTTTGAGAGCAAGTAAACTGATTTCTGGGGAACTTTAAACGAAATTTTCTTTTTTTCCAAACAAAAATCAGAAATTGCTACAATAAAGTTAAAAATAAGTATATGTTTGACTGAACTTTGGACTTGGAAATTTTTAACTGGTAATATTGACAGCAGGCTTTTCTGGTCATGTGATGACTTTGTCATCATATTATTTTCTAAATTATAATTGGGTAACTCGCCGGGTCTAGTTGTTGTTATCATCATCATCATCATCATTATTATTATTATCATTATGATAATGTTTCAAAGGGTAAACTTTATTGAGACTCAAAAATGGTTACAAAAGTTACATTTGAAAACATGAGGTCTTAGATATAAATTGATTCATGACATTATATATGTAATAAAGGCTAACAATTTTGATTGTGATAGGAAAAAAAACATCATTTACATTAGTTAAAAGAAAAATAATTAATACATAACAAGATACATGTGTCACATTAGGTTTACATAGAATTTTAAATGTCATATTGAGAAAATATGTGGAAACACATGATAATATGATTAAAAACATGTGGAGGAGGGAGTGAAGATTGTATTAAATAGACATATAGTCCCAATAAAAATTGGGCTCATTTGGTGAGAGTGTTATAGTTTTCATAGCTAAAGCTTATTGTTCATTTGTTACATAAGTTTCATGTAGAAAAAAAAGGAAAAATACTAATCAGTATCTTGGAAAAATGGGAAAATACTAGTTCAGCATGGATTGCATCTTGGGAAAATGAAAAACAGTAGTCAACATGTTTTGCGTTTTGGGAAAATGGATATTATTATTAATGTTGTTGTTGTTATTATTATTATATTTATGCATGCTGTTTTTTAATGGTAAGTGAATATTCCTATAATGTCATTAATATGATAAGATGTGGTAGAAGAATTAATTAGATATTGAGCTTGACAAGTGTCAAAGTTTTTGCTATCAATGAGGATTCTACAAAGTTACAAATTATTAAATAAAAACTGTTCTAATTTTTTGCAAAGCATATATATAAATTGTAAACATATATTTAACCTTTTGGGTTAGATATATATTTTAAAGTTTTAAAAAAATTTTTTTTCATTATATAAGATTATAATAAGTAAATGTCTTTATCTGTGCTACTATAATAAAATCTTTTTATTTTATTTTTAAAATTGTATTTATTTTTATAAGTGAGTCATTAAAATATACATAACACTACTTTATATTCCATGACTTTTTGATTATAGTCATTCTCAAATATCTAAGGACTACATAAAAAATCAATTCCAAAAAGACATTCTCACTTACTAATAAATAATTTTAAAAATTCAAAAAGTTTTACTCATATTTATAAACATTATCTTATGAGATTCTGTATAGCTTTTAATATTTAAAATATTCTGAAAATAATCAAAATTTTGCTATGAAAACAAATATTAATTATATATAATATGTATATTTTTAAATACTACTTTATATATATATATATATATATATATATAGTATATATATATAAATATACATATATATATATATATATATATATATAAGTAGACTTTATTAGTAACAAAATATTTACAAGAATTAGTATATTTACATTAAGAGCTTTTTACATTGTTTAGAAGGTTTTTAGAATACAGTGAATTTGATATATTTACATTTATTAATATCATTTCATTAGATTTAAAATATTGCTTCATTGTAGATCGAATGATTTTGCATTGTTAATTTATATATAATATTTAGTGGATTAAATGTGAAGGTATTTAAGCCTCACACTCTTAGTTCAAAATGCTTGAGTCTGGCTTATTTAAATAAAATTGAGGCATAGATTAAGATGGGTCCCATCTTTTTCTGATAGTTCTGGCTTGTGTTTGAGAATTGAGAGTCCCATGTGATGTCATTATTCCATCTGATTGGCTGTCATGTAAGCATGTTTAAAGCGTATCTGTTTGAAGGTGTTTAGCTTTCACATTATTATAATACAGTGAATTGGAACAAGATGATTTCTGTTATTGCATTAATAAAATCTTATATGTTTCAATAGTAGAAGCTTAATGAATTCAGTTAGCCCAATTAGTTGTCAGTTATTTAAAGGATTATCTTATACTGTTTAATATTTATTTGAAAGGATAAAATTAATATTTAAATTAAAGAAGAGTTAATCTAGAGTTTAATATGTTTTAAATAGATATAATAGTTCTATACTGTCTGAAATGATTTGTTAACTTTGGTAGAATTTTTAGTTGTTGATTTTTAAAATAAATAATGTTAAAGTAATAATTATGATTTTATTAAATATCAATTTATATGAAAGTATTTAAAATTGGAATTTTAAAATGGTAAGTGTGACTGACTGAGAATAGCTCTAATTTTTAATTGATTTTAGATGTCAGTCAAAAACTAATTTATTTTCATTGTATTAAAAATGGCTATATTTGATGAACATGTGTGTGAGAGTGTTGGAGTATGTATGTAAAATATTGAAAGTTTAAAAGACCTATTAAAAGTTAGTAAATGTATTTTAAAATTGGGTACAATGTTAAAGGGTTTTAGTTAGGATAAAGTATTAAAAAAAGTTGAATAAATTGAGAATGGTATATTTAATTTTAAAAAATATTTAGCTTGAAAATGAGTTAATAATTTTATTAAATAATTGATTTGATAATTATATTGATAAAAATTGTTAATCAACAACTTAATTTATTGTCTAGATGTCACATAACTAAATTATCTGGATTTAAAGTACAGAGTTCAAGGTTAGAACAATTAAAAATCAATAATGACTATTAATTTAAATATTATAATGCAAACTTGTATCTCATTGATTTAATAAAGAGGAAATGTAGTACTAATCTTGGTGCATGGGTGGAGAAAAAAAAAGACATTACACTAGTATAAAAATAGACACAAGTAAAAATTTAAATACTACTTTTTCACCATTCATTTAATCTTCACTTAAAATTTTAATTTTATTTCAGTTTTGAAGTAAATTGTTTGATTTTATTTGACTATTTATTTTTAAGTTAATGTTAGTTTTATTATTTATCATCTTCATGATAGAATAAATACCTAGTAAGTTATTCATGCAGTGTTTTTCTTAAAAGCATAGATTCATCTGAATTATTAAACAACAATTCTAAAAGATACTAAAGAAAATTCTAATATTTTCTCAAAAAAGCCAAAAGAAAAATCATGTGAGGAGAAGTATATTGTTTCATTTTTATATAACATTAATTAAATTTTGAACTTTGCTATAGGACTATCTCCAGCATATTTTAACTAACTTTCAATTAGTTATTAGTACTAATTATTTGCTATTAAAATAATCAATTTATTTATGTCAAGCTCATATATAGAATAATGAATTTCTATAAAATTACTAAAGCTTAAAAAAAGAAGCATTAATAATTATTTAAAATTATCATATAAAATTATCATAAAAAATAAATATATAAAAACTAAATTTCTAATTATCCTAATAAAAAACTATATTCAGTTTGTTTCATATTAAACAAATAATATAACTATTTATCTCAAGTTTACTTATTCATCTATTTATTTAAATATTTTGTTTTTAAATTGCTGACTGTTTCAAGTATATTATGATTATATTTAAAATGAAGTGCCACAGTTCAACTTGTAAGTATCATCATCATCAATCCACTGCAGGATGAAGGTCTCTCCAAGTTCAATCCATCTTTTTCTATCTTTAGCTTCTCTTCTTCACATCACCCCTGCACACTTTCTTATTTCATCCATCCATCTCACATGTGGTCTCTTTCTGGGACTTTTACAATCTCTTGGAATCCACTTTAAATTTTCAATTGTCCATCTATTATCATCTCTTCTAACAATATCTCCAGCCCAACTCCACTTCAGTCTTTTAATTTTTTCAATGACGTCAGTAACTCCTGTTTGTTCTCTTACCCATGCATTGCATTTTCGATCCCTTCTTGTTACTACCAACATGCATCTCTCCATACTTTTTGACTGGTCTGAAGTCTCTGTATTGCTCTTCTATTAAGTGTCCAAGTCTCAGATCCATAAGTAAGAACTGGCAAAACACATTTATTAAAAACCTTCCTTTTCAAACACATAGGCATATTTCATTTTAGTATCAAGTTATTTCTACCAAAAGCACTCCAACCAAGTTTAATTCTATGATTAATTTCATCCATTATATTTCCATCTGTATTAATAATCTGACCAAGGTATTTGTAACTGTTAACTTCTTCTAACTCATCATAATCAACCTTTATTTTCATATTTTGAGAAAATCTATTAAACATTACTTTAGTCTTTTTAATATTTATCTTTAGTCCTACTTTCCTACTTTCATCTGATAACTCCTACAACATTTCCTGTAGCTCTAAAGCATTATTTGCAAAAACAACTACATCATCTGAAAAATCTAAATGACTTAAATAATCTCCATTTACTTTCACCCCTTTAGTTTCCTATTTTAATCCACAAAATACTTTTTGCAGCACTGCTTTAAAAAGTTTTGGAGATATGGAGTCACCCTGTCTTACACCTTTTTCAATGTTGATTTTCCTACTATCATTATGTAATCTAATTGTTGCTGTTGCATTTTTATAAATATTTTTTAAAATATGACAATATCCTGGATCTACACCTTGAAGATCCAATGCTTTAATCACTGAAGAAATGTTTATAGAATTAAATGCCTTTTCATAGTCTACAAATCCTAAGCATAATGGTAACTCATATTCATTTGTCCTTTCTATAATTTCTCTCAATACCTGGATATGATCTACTGTACGAAAACCACTTTTAAATCCAACTTGTTCTCTTGGTTAGTGGAAATCCAGTGTTTTCTGTAGACGAGTTGTAATTATCTTAGTAAAAATTTTGTATAAAACTTATAAAAGACTGATAGGTCTGTAATTTCTAATACCTTCTTTATCACCTTTTTCCAATATTAATATTAATACTGCATTCTTCCAATCATTTGGTACATCTTTATCATTTAGACATTTGGTATATAACTTTGCTAAAAAAAATTCTGTTTCTTCACCTGCTTCTTTTAATATATCAATTATAATTCCATCATTACCTGGAGCCTTCCCTTTCTTCATAAATTTAATTGCATGTCTCATTTCCTCATTCAAAATTCTGGGCAATTCGGAAGATATAATAGGTGTAGGAGGCACTTGTTCTTTATTATTGTATAATTCTTGATAAAAGCCTTCTACACATTTCATGATGTCATCTCTCTTTTTAGTAATAATGCCATCTTTTTTTCTTATTGCAGATATAAATTTCCTACCAATACCAAAATGTTGTTTTGCACTCTTTAGACTTTTATTCTCATCTACAGCTTTCCTTGCTAGTTCACAATTATACTTTCTTATATCATTTTCAACTCTTTTCCACACCATTTTACAAAATTCGAGATATTCAATCCTTTTTAATGCATCATTTTTGTATATCTTCATATTTCTTCTTTTCTTCATAAATTCTCTAGTCTCAGTAGAAATTTTATTGGTCAATTGCTGCTTTTTTTTTACCAGCTATCTTAGTTGCAGTTTTTAAAAGTGTATCGCTTGTAAGTATAAGACTTCATAAAGAGCAATTTCAGATAAAGAATTAATATTTTTCTCATTGCTTCTATGATTTTATTGCTATTTTTTAAAAAAAATGCATCTTGAAAGAAAACTGTTTACCATTAAAATCATATGCCATCAGGGCCTATTATTTTATATGAGTGAAATTATTGCAAACTTTTCTCCAAGATATTTATATGTATATGTGCATCTGCTTTACTTTAATACAGGACTGATTATGTGTTCATATATCAATCCAAGAAGAGAACAAAAGGACTAAAAAATATATTTTTCCTCATTTAAAAAAAGGAACTGAACTATTAATCTCTAAAAATGATATTATAGTTATTGTGTATATATTTTTTATATATTTAGAACACTATTATATTATATTATAGTCATTAATAGTGTTCAAAAGGTGAAATTGATAAAATATACAGTAAAAGATTTTATTTTATATGTTGGTTTTATTATTCTGAAGTTTTTCTGAATGTATATTTAAAATTATAAATGTTTTGTACTCACATTTGTAATAGCCTTTCGTATATTATGAAAAGTATTTTATGAATGAAAATGTTATAAATATCAATATGTATATGAGAATTTTAAATAGTTTATACATGAAGTATTGGTACTATTATGCAATAAATGGGTTTGTCAGTATATGTATAATCTTAAACCAAGTCAATTATATTTTTTTGAATGTGTGTGCAAGATAAACAATTATTCATATGTTTATTATTACTAGCTCCATGCCTTTTATTATTAGTAGTATTTTTGAGGCGATTTTCAGTAGCTGTTATGTTACTTTTATTTATATTTAGCTATTCCATGATAAAGAGTGTGGCTTGTTTATTCATCAGCACTGCCTATATATAGTACTCGATGTTCAATCATATTTTTGCTAGCTTATATTTTCCTTGTCCACTATACCTGGAATTTTAATGTTAGAATATATTTTGGTCTCCACAGGCATGTTTGGCTTTATAATTTATTATTTGCTCCACTATAATTTTTTTAACTTCAATTATACGATTAGTGTTGAGCATTGTTATTTCCTTGCTCCAACATAGGTATTGTTCATGTTATAAAAGTTTTTATATTGCATAATATTTGTTGCTATTGTATTAATATTTATTAAGCATTGACACACGGATTTTTAATACTATTTTTAATTATGTAAAGTATATAATATCTTCTAGTAGCCTGGACAAAAACATAGAAGTATATTATTTTACATTATGGGTATTGGGTTTAGAAATAAAGATTGTATTTTGTGAATAAGAGAATTATTGGGTAATAAATATTACTTTTATGATAAAAATTTTAAAATGGTCTTAAGAAAGGTACACCAATGTATTAGTTATTAATATTTGTAAATTATAAATTAAAAGAAATAATAATAATAATAATTGTAAATAAATATTTTATTATATAGATTGCGTGTTGTAAATAAATATTTTATTATTAATTAAATACGTTTTTTTTTTTAAGCACATCTATTTTTCAGAGAATCTACTTTAATAAGATTTGCGTTAATAATTATTTTAAGAATACATATCAATGATCACATAGTGTTTATACATTCATTTTGCTTACTAATTATTTTACCTGTATTCTTAGAAGATAAATGTTATATTATTTACTTTATTTCAAATGCACTTGTTGCGTAAAGGGCAGCATAAAAGATGTCCTTACTACTTTCTACATTATTTTGATATTGTTTTTTCAAATTTGTATCAGAAAATATAAGATTTCTATGTTTTATGTTCAGTAGAAAGAAAGAATTATATTTCAATAATCGTAAAGTATTTACATGTTTTTCAAGTTATCAATTATATATATATAAAGAAAGTTACTGTTAACACTAACTGAAATAATTATAGAAAATATACAAACCATTATACAATTACAAATATCCAGTAACGCCCTCTGTATCATTTTAAGGTTTGCTATTATTGAGATATAGATCTTTAAACAGAGGGCGTTACTGGATATTTGTAATTGTATAATGGTTTGTATATTATATATATATGACTTAAGTGTATGAGTATTCTGTTATTATGTAATTTCATTTGTACTTTCTTAAAATATTAATATTCCAAAATGAACTCAAAGAAATCTCAAATTTTCCATGTTTAGCTTAAATAATAGTCATCATATTTTTGTTAAGAAGTTAAAGTATTACCATTAACATTTTTTTCAAGTGCATTTTATTCTGAATTTGAACTATGAGATCAAGATATCCTAAACTAGTAAAAAAAAACTATATTTGAAATAAATATTTTTTTTAAATCTGAGATTATGATATTTCATACTTGCAAAAGAACTCACATTTGAGATTAAGATATCTTAAAACATAAGATATGTAATAGATGAAATACACAGACTTATATATATACCTGTGTCTATATATGTGATAGACAGGGTATGAGCACAGACTTTCACATGACCCACTCTTAAACTTGCAAAAGAATTTATATTTAAGATAAATACAATATTCTTAGAACATAGGATATTTAAGAGTAGAAAGAACTTATATTTGATGTTAAGATACCTTAATAATTAAGAGAAAATAAAATACTTTTTAATTATAAAAAGAATTTTGTATTTTAATATTCATATTTAGCCATAATATTGTCTACAAGAGGACTCATACTCTGGGGTGGTTTTCAAAATCCATGTTCTACGGTGCCTGTTCATGTTACCTCAGATGGCTGTTGGTCAAGCACCTTATTGTTGTTGTTCAAGTTACACGGTATTTGGTTTTCAGCAACCAACATGGTGGGCTTGATTGTAAGGCTTCTCTTATGTTCTTCCACTTTTTGGTCAATCAGTTTTTCAGGTCACAATATATATGATGAAATGAATAGTTTTATGGGCAAAAGATGATTTTATATCCTGTTTTGCAAGCAATTGTGTCTAATAAAAAATAATATAAAAGTAAAATAGTGGTATTTCGATAATAATCTGGTTGAAATGTCAATATTTTATTTTTATTTTTTATTAAACATGTTTTTTCCAGAAATATGATTTATAATATATATACATAAAGTGAAATAGTTCTAAAATGCATTCTTAATCAGAGAGGATAGTCTGAATTTTTGTGTTTGATGGAAGTTTGTAGTATGATAGAGGTGATATGAGGAATGCACAGATAAATATAAAAAAACTTGAATAAATAGATACATAGATGGATATTTGTGACTATTGTGATGAATAATAAACTTTTATTTACCACAGCAGAGAGTCAAATTAAGTAAGTAAAGACTTTCTCATATATACCTAATAATAGCTTAAACCAGTTACTGGATTAGTTTGTACAGTAAGCAATGCCGACATCTTGAATTCCCCCAACCCAAAAAATTGCCAATTTCAATTTTTAAAAACAATTGTTTTGTAGAAAAAATAAAAAAGTATAAAAGAGATTATCTTTCAAAAAACGGCAACATTCCAATTAATTCATACAAACTATGATTTAAAGGTCAACATTGTCTTCCTCACTGAGCTTTATGCCCTAAGCAGCTGCTTAGCCCTGTTGATAGCATGTTGCCAACTGTAAGGTAATGTAGAATTGTAATTGAATTTTAAAATGAATATTACATCTTACAATGTTTACATTGATATTTTTTGTTAGTTTTTATAAATGCATATAATTATCACAACTATAAGGAAGATGGGGAATACCTGGCATAAAATCATCTGTCTTTGGAGAGTTTATTTGCGTTATATAACTCAATTGAAACTTCCAATGAGTTCTATAACGCAAATAAACTCTCCAAAGACAGATGATATTATTTGTCTCTTAGCATTTGTTCTTATATATATGCTTAGTTTATTTAATTTAAATGAGAGAGTGATAAGAATCAGAGAATCAAAGCCGAGCTTTAGTTTAAACAATCTCTAAATATGAAACGAAAAGTCAGTTTAATACCTGTAAATAACAAATAATTCAGATTGTACATAACTGATCAGAAGTAACTGAAGTTTTCAATATATATATACGTTTTGCAATGCGTTATTACCTATTTTCATTAAAGGTTTCTATCACAAAAAACTAATTGTGATAAATGATTTTCTTTGCATATATATATATATATTGTAAGAAAACTAAAACCTAAATCAGGCATTTTGTCAGATTCCCTGGACTGTGATAATGTTTTATAGAAGTTTACAATAGTACAATTTGTTTTAGCAAATATATATATATAGCATATATTTCAGTTTCCTAGAATTGGCTGTTGGAAATTAATTCTTCAATTAGTTGTACCTCCAATCAATCAATCATTCTGGACATCATGACGTTCACGTATAAAATCGGTTTTATATTCCTGGGAAAAAGAACTGCTTTCAGATGATGGCAACAGAAGGTTTTCCAATCATTATTATATTCATTTTACGATGTTCCAGGAGAAACAAGATCGGCATATAAATCACTACAATTAAAAAAAAAAGTTCACACATTAATTTTGAATTTGAAAGTTTCATTATAAAGAATGTGTACGACAATTTTGTTTTGCAATAAAAATGACAATAATATTTTTTAAAAAAGTGAATTTTTTCATATTTTTTTTTAATTCTTTAAATCAAAGTGTACTAATGTTAATTTGACAGCAAATGTCTTTTTTGTATTAAAAATAGTATCTATAAATTTATGAATTAAATAATTAAGAGAGATAAGTATTTTATTCTTCATAATTATTTTTTTATTTAAAGTAATATTCTTTATTAAACACAAATAATATTTACATAATTACAAAAATTATATTAAGTTTGTCTAACAACGTTTCTTCAATACTGTCATAATACTCGAGGCATTTTTCTCATTACCTGATACATTTTTAATTTTTTTATACCTTACTAATACATTCTTAGATTGGAAATGGGTTTTCCTACCATATTTCACATGTGGACAGAGCAGTTCCTCCCCACACCGATTCAATAGTATTCCTAGGCCAATATTTTAAACATACATTAAAGTAATCATTCCAATCTCTATCTAGCTATCTCAGCCAATTGAATTTTTTATTGTCAAAAACCAAAGAACATCTAATTACCCATATTGTTTTCAATGAATGGATTATAACATTTGCATTATGCGGATTAAAACTAATCACATATTTTTTAACAGGTCTTTTAGATTAATTCTTGGCCTATGAAACACTTTTGATCTCAAATTCCGGAATGCATGGCATTCCTTTAGCAGGTGCGTAAATGTTTCACTGCTCTTCTTGCAAAAAATACACATTTCCCAGCCTTTCTCTCAATTACAAGACTTATCTATATATTTTGTTCATCATCTCTATATATTTCATTTTCTAAGATAGATTTTTAATTATTCTTTTTAGTTTTATATTCCAACATTATCACTTCTTCATTTTTTTCCTTCTCATCTATGTCTTAAAAAGTTTTAAATAATGCTTTCCTTCTTATATATGTATATAATTTTCAAAATCGCACTTGCTACTAAATCTTTGGCTAGTTTTTTATTATTACTAATATCATTGCTATACAAAATAATTTTCTGATTTTTTTTTTTTTTCTAACAATCGCAATCTACATTAAACTTTTTTTTTACTTTCTTCTCTATTATCTAGGTAGGCTAAAAACACATAAAGACATTTGGGAATGTAAATTATTCCCAGGATGCATTTTTGGCTAAATCGGTAATTCTCAATTGAACTAAGTCATAACATCTCACGTCTTTATTATCTTTATTCACTACTTATCAATCAGATTAACTTAATTTAAATTACAAGTCCCAAATTTCCTGATTTCTTTATTTCTATTTAAATAAGTGAAGTAAAATAAAAGTTTTACATATATCTAGGAGTGGGGAAAGTGGAATACTGACTTACGTTGTATTTAATAAGTATAGATATATATTAACATTTAAGGTACATATCTGGGTTTAAAAATGATATAATATCTAGCTTAATAAAGGATTAAAATGAATCATTAATACCGTATATTTATCAAAAGTAGATTGTGTCAAAAACATAAATATAGAGTACGAAATGTGTAAATCAAATTGTAATAATTTTTGATATTAATAAATATTGAACAAATAAACACATGTATAAAAGATTGCAACCTGGTCAAATGAGGAGTGATGGTTCAGCATGAAGTGCATCTTAGATCCTTTGTCTTTATCAGATATCTTTATTCATACTTTCAAGAATATATAATACAGTGGAAGTTTTAAATATATCTAAAAAAGAATAATACACACACAAAAAATATATCTGAACTAGGGATAATCTCAAATAAAATTTGGCATAAAATTATAATAATTTAAAGCTATTTAGATGGGTATGTTAGCCTTTTAATAGCCTATTGCATGACTAAGATCTTTCTAATAATCTCTCATAGAGAAATAATGAAAAATAAAGCATTACTCATCAGAATTGCTGAGTAATGAGAGTTGAACAGTTTTTTTAACTTTGTTTTATCCTGATGAAAATCGTAAGTATGACTAGAATCTCCAAATTTTATTTATCCTGGTTTCAATCCCAACCATAAGCATAGCAGCATGTATGATAGCATTATATCTCTTAAATATTTAAAATTATGGAACATCTTTAAAAGGTAATAAATATTTCCTGAAAGACCTACTACTTAAACTTAATTCTTTAGAAATTATGTAGAGTAGTAACTTTTTAAACAAGTATTCCATAGTCTATTAGCATATCTCTTTCAATTAAATCCTGATAACCTAATCAAATCTAAACAAAGATAGATGGAATTCTATTTAGAGTAATGCAGTTTAAAAATTGTAATAATCTTAATAAATTTGAGATGTATCAGCTCACATCATTGTGTGCAATATTTTTTTTATAATACAGGTTGCCATACTACATAAAACAATTGACATATCATTCTGTAATATATATGCAATTCAGAAATAATCTTCGACTGGCTTGGAGCATTGCCAGTAATCCATGCAAATATAACAGCTGCTCAATTTATATTAATACCATAATAGAATTGTTATAATGTCAAACTGTGAATATAAAAAAAAATATTATGCAAGATGAATTGCTCTGATATTTCTACAAATTTATTTCTAAGTAATTCAAGTTGCATTAATCCATTTATTAGATAATCTTAAAAGTATCCTAAAATGTTTAGATAAATACTGTACTTTCAAAACAGATCTCATATTAGTAACAAATACAATATTTGTGATCAAACGGTATTATTTTTAACAACTTTGTAAATAAATAATGATTATTAAATATGTAACACTAAGAATATATAATAATAATTTTGAAGTTGCTGTTTCAAGTGCATTTATAATAATAATTTCTTACAAGTTAGATCTTCTAAAGCAACTTTAATACACATTCCAATTATTGCTGGTAAGACATCATTTTTTACCCCTATAAAATCTCAATGTTTAATCTACTTTTCATATGAAATCTTAGAGACTGATAAAAGTGGATTTATTTTTCATCTGATTAGCAAATTGCATTTATAAAAGCAGTATTATCTGTAAGTTTATTCAAGTGACTCTATAAGATATTACTTCTAAAGGTTATTATAGTATGTCCATCCGAAGATGAGTACATATTATTCTGATTAAATATAATCATTCTGCATAGATTAATGCAATGACAGAGTAATGAATTTAGAGTTAAAATTTAAACGATCATCAAAAAATGTCAGATAGTCAGTTGAATGGAATTGTTATCTTCATAATTTTCAAAGCAACCAATATTATAATTATTATAATTTGAAATTAAGGCAGTATAATGAAATTCCTGTTGTTATACAGTCATTTTTTGATTGATTAATAGTAATAGTCAATTAAAAGACATTTTCTGTTAGGATTATTTGGCTATCCAATTCATACAAATTCCACAAAAAAGGCATAACTATTGTAAACAAAAGTAGGCTTTATATATTGTGTTTATTGGTTTAATCAAGGCAATTTGTCTTAATAATTAAAAAGATTGGTAAAAATGTTTGAAAATACAGTATCTGATTATCTATAAAAGTTTATCACCTGTAGGCTAACATAAGAGAAAATATTATTTCTGAGATAGTAACAGAGAAATTTGGAATTAAGTAGGTATTAAAAAAGATGGATTATATCTCCAACTTTATTTTCCACTTTTAAGTCAATAATCTTTATAACAATGTATATGGTTTCATAATGTAAACCCATTGGTTCATTTTAATGAAAATAAAATTTTAAAAATGGAAAGATTATCAATATCTAAAGAAATAAAAGTCTTAAAATATAGTAGAATCGTTTCAACTTCAAAACTACTGAATACAGACTTATAATATTATAAAACCTGAACATAATAATGATTCTAATGTTCCAATTAATATAAATAGAAAAGATAAAAAAATAATATAATGATTATTATAAAATATCTACAATCCATAATAGAGGAATTACTTTTAAGAATAGGTTAATTTTAGTCCTAAATCATTAGTTATCAGAGATTGATCATGGTTCAATATACTTCTTTCAAACATAGGTCAATGATTACCAGAGACTTAGTGTGATTTTAGAAAATTAAATAACAGTATGAGATTTGTGACAGGGTTTTGAAAATAGAACATCTGACTATTTATAGAAGCTTAATCATACTGTATATCTACTATTAAAATGATATGAAAGAAAATACTACTTATTATTATAAAATTTTCTGAGACATTTGAAATAAAAACAGTTGTTAAACAAAGACGTTTATTAGGCCCGAATTTATTTTTTATTTATTAAGATAGAGGATTTTTTTTTGTGTGTGTGTGTATATATATATACATAAATTTATGTAATATTACAACATTAACCAAAAAATAAAATTTTACTGAAATTCTTCCACAGACATGATTTCATCTATTAACAAATAGATCTTTTTAAGTGAATTCAATAAAACCTGCAATATATATATATATATATACACACACAAAACAAAATATCTTTCCCACCATTCACTTCAACACCCAACTTTCCTTTAACATCAAAGGCTGTCCTTCATGAGACTGATGACTTCAGATTTAAACAATTTTATCATCAAAATTTCTTTTACTTTTCTTTTCAATTCACTTTATATATATATTCACTTTATATATATATTCATGAATACACAAAAGTGAGTTATGATATCTATTTTTAACTCTACTCTTATGAACTTTAAACTCTTTCATTAAGACTTAATTTACTGTGATCTATAAACATTTTATTTCTTTACCATATAAGTCATCAATTTGTAAACTGATTTATAAGAATAGTTTTTTATTGGATGATATGAAAGTGGCCTGGAAGAAAAGCTTGAATTTAAATTATTAAATAATTTAAAACAGTCAGTTTACAGCCACTTTCATAAATAAATGTATCACTTGCAGGTTTCAGGCCAGTTGTTGATGGTGTTGCAGTGCCATATGATGACAGCAGTACAGTCCCTCCTCAACTACTGTTAAAATTCATAAGAGTAGAGTTAAAAATAGATATCATACTTTGTATATTCATGAACTAAATACAGACATAAAACATTATGTGACACTGCAGAGGTTATCTTTTATGAAAAAAGTGAATTGAAAAGAAGAGTAAAAAAAACTTTGATGATAAAATTTTTTGAATCTGAGCAATTAATCTCATAAAGACATCCTTTGATGTTAAAAGAAGTTGGGTGTTAAAATGAATAATAAGAAGGATATTTTGCTTTATATATATATATATATATATATATATATATATATAAAATTCAATAAAACATACAACATATATACATATATATATATATATATATATATATATGTTGTATGTTTTATTGAATTTTACTTGAAATGATCTATTTGTTTGTTTTTTGGCTAGCATATGAATTTCTAGTTTATTTATAATTATTAGTATAATGTTATGCAGTATTAATTATATAATTTGGTTTCATGAAAGAAGCATCCAACTGTAATAAATACTTTTAATTTATATTGATTAAAATAAAAAAAAACTTAATTTTTATACCTTAAATAGATGTAAAAGTATGCAGACATTATTTTTTCCTGCTAATCTACAAAGATTTTAATGTTTTGAATTGCTAATATAATAATTCATGTTGAAAAAAGTCAAATTATTTACCAGCCATTTCTGGGGAAAAAATCTCAGCAATTTTTAATTTGGATGGTTATCACCTTGAAAATGTGAATCAGTTTACATATTTTGATAATTTCTTAAAGAACAATTCAGATTTGGATATGGAAGTGCAAAACATACTACCATATGTTCTTGTATGTTTAACAAAAGATATTTGATAAAGGTGATATAATTATTTCAATTAAATTAATGTCTTATACAGCTTAATATTGAATCAAATTTATTAAATGGAAATAAGATATGGACTTCCTATCTTTGCAACATAAAAGCAATGAAAATTGCTGATGTTCTATAATATTCTGAAAAAGTAATAGTGATATCGTAAGTTAATCACCTCTGTTCTTTGACTGGTTAGATATAATGATCTTGAATCTACTATTGCAGAGGCACATCTTTATTGAAATGGGCCAAAAATACTTTATATTGAAAATGAGTATAGCTTCCAATAGAAAAAACAGACCTCATTTAAATTATAAAGATATTATCTTAATGATACTCAAAAAAATTGTGCAATATCTGTCATTGCTTTCATCAAAAGAATATCACTGAGTATGATATATAATTGTTATTATAAGACTTTTAAAAAAATAAAAGACTATCATAGACAATAGGTAAATAATCAAATGGCTTATTGATCAGAGTTCATAAGACATTCAAGCAGTAGAAGTGACATACATGATCCCTAATCCATATAGTTTGAGTCCCAGAATCTAACACATCACTATTACACAAAGGATTGCAGGACTTTAATGCTTGTCAAATAAATACATTAAAGATCAGTGTATATATACACATTAGTGGGTCACAAACTGATTTGTCTAAATAGATGTTATAGCTTTTTTATATATATATATATATATATATATATATATATATATATATATATATATATATATATATATATATATATATATATGTTAAATAAATAGATTAAAAGATTAGCATAATTATCATGTGGAAATATAGTGTTTCATAGACTGTTTTGTACAATCATCTGATAAGTCCTATATAATACACAATAAATGAATAGAAAAGTATATAACATATGTGAGGGTAGTAATGGCTCATAATACATATGGACCTATTAGTAATTCATGACTGTTTTTATAATCATTTGATAGCTCTATGTGTCATATGTCAAATAGATTAAAAGATCAGCATTATATATATATATATGTTTCACAAATTAAATTGATATAGTCCTATGTATCACATGTCAAATAATTAGATTATAAGAAAAATATGTAAGATATATGGAGACATTAATGGCTCACAGAATCGTGTATATACCTGCATAACACACATCAAATAAAAAAAATAAAAGATAAGCATGTAATACATATGCAGCTACTGTTTCACAGATGGTTTGCACATTTCTGTAGACTTTTGTTTTCTTTGCCTTTCTCACTATACTATATAAAGTCAATATAAGTAGAAAAAAAATATTGGTTTTTTAAAAATATGATTGGGTTTTCATGACTTTTATTACTTAATGCTTAAGCAAAGATTGTATTGGCAAACATATCATTGGATGTTATTTCATGGTTTAACTAGTTCTTGTAGAAAATAAATGGAAGCATTCACAACTTAATAGTAATTTCATCAAATATTGCCTTTTTTAAATGCCAGATTTATTTGATGTTTAAAGAGCGGAAAATTTCACATAGAAGCAAAATATAGGATTGGGAATTGCTTTTAACGTAGTTTTGATTTTAAATTCCTTCATTCATTATTAACCCTACTATAACTTAAGGGAGAATGGAAATCATAAAAGACAATGCTAACTTTCTAACTTTAGTGTTGAAAGTATATCACTTATTTGTACTTAAAGTATATTTTTTAAAAAGTAAACAAATAAAGCAACTTTTAAATAGCCTACTGCAAGTCATATTAATTTCAAACAGTCATACCCCTATAAAGAAGATATTACTCATCATAATTGGCAATGTCTTGGTGCATTTCTGATCATAATATGTAGAATTAATATATATTTTATCATTGTATCTCTTTAGTTGGAAGAAGAAAGTTGTTTGAAAGAGATAATAAATGATTTAAGTGAAAGTGATTTAAAAAAATGATGATGATCTTGATGATCTTGCATTTTTTTTGCTGATATTTTCTTCAAAATCAGTTGCTGATTATTGAAACAGATCAGTGTTTTGAATGTTTTTAATAATTTTGAAGATTTTTGATCATTCATTGAGCACTGACACATTTGACAGTGCCAGACATATTCATCTTATCAAACATGACATTCACTTTAAATCAGAGATGCAATTCTATTCATCGTGTGATTCACATTTTAATCTTTATAACATTGCAAATCATAATGCCAAAATTCATAAAACATGACAAATCTATGATAATCTTCTTTATAATAACATGAAAGCTAATGTAATAATGACTGCACGTGGAACTCTTAATTCTAAAACACATGTCAGAACTATAAGAAAAAGATGGGATCCACCTTCTTCTATGCTTAAATTTATACATAAATAAGCCAGACTCAAGCATTTTGAACTAAGAGTGTGAAGCTTAAAATACCTTCACATTTAATTCACTAAATATTATATATAAATAAACAATGTGAAATCTTTTGATTTACTAAGAAGCAATTTTCAAATCTAATAAAATGATAGTAACAAATGTAAATATATCAAATTTATTAAGCACAAGCAGATAACATAAGCATGTTTAAAGCGCATATTTTGAAGGTTTTAGCTTTGACATTATTACAATGTTATCTGTTTGCGCTTAATAAATTTGATATATTTACATTTGTTACTATCATTTCATTACATTTGAAAATTGCTTTGTAGTAAATCGAAATATTTCATGTTGTTTGTTTATATATAATATTTAGTTACATCTGGCTTATTTATATATAAATTTAAGTATAGAAGAAGGTGGGTCCCATCTTTTTTTTATAGTTCTTACTTGTGTTTTAGAATTAAGAGTTTCATGTGCAATCAGTGTTACATTTGATTGGCTGTCACATAAGCATATTTAAAGTGCATCTTTTGAAGGTTTTAGCTTTCATGTTAATACAATGTTATCTGCTTGCACTTAATAAATTTGATAATCTTCTTTGTTTTAAAATGATAAGAATCTTTTTACATTATTGACTATAATATCTATCACATTGCAATCCATATAAATCATTATGATTTTGCAAACCTCTATGCCAATTTTCATAAAATAAAATTATAGAAAAGTAATGATAAGTTTTCCACATTATTGATAGCAATTTCTCTCATGTTGCAATCCACATTTTAATCAATGTATTGTTATAAACCACAGTATCAAATTTCATAAAATAAAACACAGCAAATCTATGAAATTCTTCCTTGTTTTAAAATGATCTAAATTTTTTCTCTGTTATCATATTGTAGTAATAATCATGATGCAATTCACATTATTAATCACAATAGTATTAATAATAACAAATCTATGCTAATTCCCTAGCAATTTTTGTTTTTAAAATAGTCGCCATCTTTTCATTAAAAATCTGGTAACTCCATGCATTTATAAGATAGTTAATGATAATACTTTGCTTGCCAAGATGTCAAATATTCATTTATCAATTAATATTGAATGATTAGATAAGTTTACTATAGACAATTACTTGAAAAAATATTACCTGAAAAATTTCAAAAGTTTACCCAACCTACTTAATCACAGGCTTGGATGATGAATGTGTTAACTACTATGCCACAAAGCCCTTAAAGTATATATATATAATATTTAAGAAATAAATAAATAGCAAAAATAATAATGGAGATGGTTTATATGAAAATTTGATAATATCCACAGGTATCAAGGAAGTGAACAAAATGGAATATCCTCTCATGTTTATCACCTGATCTCCTAATTCTATGCATATATTTTATATCAGTGGTGATATCAGCATGCTTAAAAATTAAATAAGAAACTTACAAAATGTTTTTTGTTTAACTCAGTTTGCTAGTTACTTGGAAGGTCATGCAATGTTTGAAAACCAGAAATGATGAATCGAGACCCTCTATCATTGTATTTTAATAAGAGTGATGGATTTAAGAGTTTAATACTGCTGGATCAAATAAAATTCAAGTTATCATTTGATGGCTTAATTAAACATCAGATGTTCTTCTGACCAATAAATAATTTATTCTTATTATTATTATCAAAATACTAATATGATAATATAAGAACCATTAGAACTGAAAATTGATAAACTCAAGTAAGTTATAATTAAAATATTGAAAAATAAATATAAAGACTTGAGGGTTCATTTGTCTGGTGAATAAATATTATTCCAGAGCTTTCATACCAAAATGCTACTGAAAACTACGTTTGTTTCATATCAGACCAAAAAATAAAAATAAAATATTTAGGTTTGCAGTTAGTTCACAGTTAAACAACAGAATTCCAACAATCTGTTTGATATTATTTATTAAAAGAGATTATTTGTGGATGTGTTTAAGTGCCAACAGCAACCCAAATAAACATGAAGAATTGTCAGCTTCAATCACTGTATGTAACACATTTTTAATATGGCTGCCATAACACAAGAAAAAAACTGACCAATCTCTATGCACCATACATGCATTTAAGAAATAACTTTTTTTATCAGTTCTTTGGAGATCTTCCAACAACTCTCTCAAATACAGCCATTGAATCACATTAATACTGCAATTGAGACTGATATGATATCAGAGTATGAATACTTATTGATACATTACTCTACTACAAAAGAACTTTATATTTGTCAAAATATAATCAGATTTTATTTTTATATATTTATGCTCCATTCTATACAACCAACACTCACAATCACATACATGTGAAAAAAATAAATAATCTGAAATATACGTCTCATGCTGAACCAACATTTATCAGTTGATCCAAATCATCATCTCCACACACACACACACACACACACATATATATATATATATATAATCAGTGCTCAATTTATATTAAGATAGCACTGCTTCAAACTTTAATGGACAGGTTTCAATTCTTTCCACACTTCTGTCATCCATATCATTAAAAATCTGATGATGGTATATTCAAGGCCCTTGTTTTGAGAGATCAGAATGACTTATGGTCAATATGTGTATGACAACAAAATTGGAAAACTAGGGCTTTGAATATATTCATCATCAGATTTTTAATGATAAGGATGACTGAAGAGTTGGAGAGTGGAGAGGACTGAAGTCTGTCCTCTAAGGTTTGAAGATTTGCTATCTTGATAATAAACTGAGAATTGATTATATATAAGTATGGGATGATAATCCAAACTAACTGATGAGTGCTGGTTCAGCATGAAATATTTATGTTTAAGCCAATAAATATCAATACATATAGAGAGTTTTGCTATTTTAATAACAGTTATGAGCAAGCATAAGAAATGGTGATCATATGATGTTTATTGGCTTAAAACCAATCCTGCCTAATAGGATAGTGATGGATATGGTTATTAAAAAACCAAAGACAGCAAAATGTATAGATACTGAACTGAGTTCAAACTTATATGACTATATAGGCTAATGAGCTTGGATTGAAAATATTATAGTGTTTTCAATTTAAGACTCATAGTTTTGTAGTTAAGTAGAGATAAAAGATGGCTGCTGGAGGTTTGCATTAAATCCTAAGATCTAGGTGCAGTGCTCTCAGATCCAAGGCTCTTTGCTTAGAAAGGCCACAAGTCAGAAACTAGACTGGGGATATTGGATGAGTAGGCACTAGATGGGGATTTTGTGCTCAAGCCTTTTGGCATCCATTGATTACTCTGGCTCACACTGAGTGGCAATACATATAGAGAGTTTGCCTGTTTTAAATATTTATATTGGAAATCATTTATCTTTTTCACATGTATGTGGGCATGTGTGTCAGTTGTATAGAATGGAGCAGATGACTAAAGGGAGCTTGAAAGTCTTGATTCAAATTCCCTCTAAGTACATCTAGTTTAAAATATATATTATACTTGTATTTAAATATTTATATATATATATATATGTGTGTGTTATGTGTTATATATATATATATATATATATATATATATATATATATATATATGTGTGTGTGTGTGTGTGTGTGTGTGTGAGGATTAAAGTTTGTAATAAACAGGTAATTCACCTCAAATTAGATCTAAGTAAATCTGAAGATATGTCACTGCCAATAATATGTCCAACACATTTATAAAAAGCAAATATAAATATAGTTAAATAAAAAGTGAAATTGAAGTGTGAAGAAGGAAGGATCATGCTTGGTGATCATATTGTCTTTGATTTTTAACATAAAATCTTCAAAGTCAAAATTCATAAATATTTTTACACATATTCTGTATATCTTGCTGGATCAAATGATTTTAGATTGTGAATATAAAAAATGATTCTGCAATATGAAGACACCCAAATTTTTCTAGTGCTACTAGTTTCTGAAAAAAATTGCCAAATTTATGAACTAATCTTAAACTTTCATTATTAAAGGAACTGCTCTATAGTTATAAAAAAAATGTATTTAAATGTCGACAAATAGTTTATAGATACCAAATCTATTTGTTAAAATGTTTCTAGCTGAAGAATTCAAAAATCCTGTCCAGTTAGCATATTTTTGAATCCGAAAAAAAAAAAATTGCAAAAATATGTCTAAAAAAATGATATTCTAAATTTGAACCATAATAAAAATATATTTTTCAAAATATTAAAGGATAACAATCTGATTTGATTTCATAAAAATGAATTGCTCATTTTCTCAACTATTCTGAATTTGATTTTGCATTAATTTATAAAATTTTATTTAGGTTAACCTATTAAAATTGTTTTGTTGGGGAATAATAAACGTATACAGATACATATTTGTAAAATAACCACAACTTGAAATAGGACCAACTTTAAAAAATATCTTATTATTTGATCATTGGCAAAATGGCAGATTGGAACTCAAAATCCAAAAATCATGATGCAATTTTGTTACTGTAGTATTGAAATATGTAGAAATTTTATAATAATTATAACTCTAATAAAAGTGTGCTCCTAAAAGCATTTTTGCATTGAACCTCTCCCATATGGCAAATAGAAAAACAAGTTGTGAATAGAAATTAATGCAAGTTTTCAATTACAGTATTTTAAAAAGCAGAATATTTTTATATTCTGATCTCAATTTTACATTATGAACAGTGCTTCTATTTATCAAACATATATACATCTCAAAAGATTTCTCTCAATGATTGCAATATATATGATCTAAAAAAAAAGAACTAATATATTATAAATTAAACATTTTAAATAAGAATTGATTTATTAAAAATTAAAAAGAAATCAGTTTTAAAATTAATCCATTATATATATATATATGTGTGTGTGCTTTGTGCACAGATAATGAAACTGTTAAACATAAGTAATATTATCCAAAAGTTACCGCCAAGCGTTTTCAGGACAGTTTATAGTCCCATATTCATGGCTGCTGGAGTTTAGTTAAGAACTATAATATTAATGCAGATTTTTGTAAATTCATGTGAAGATGGTCTATGTAGCATCTTCACATGAATTTGCATTAATATTATAGTTCTTAACTAAACTCCAGTCGCTATAAATATGGGACTATAAACTGTCTTGAAAGCGCTTGGCGGTAACTTTTGGATAATATTACTTATGTTTAACAGCTTCATTATCTGTGCGCAAAGCACAAATATATATTTATTGATTTCAAATGCTAATGCAGTAAAGTCTTAACTATTTCAGTCCATAATACAACAATACGAATAACTCTATAAAGAGTTATTCTAATAAAGCCATACACAGGCATGTACAATGCATAGAGAAAAGCAATAATTATTTTATTTCAGAGATCTCATCAGGTCTTTACACCGCTTAAAACATTGTATTATGCACTAATGTATATGTTATTACGGTTGAATGTGTTTAGAAAACATTAAATAAAATTTGAAGATTTTTAAAAATATCTAACAATTCAACTAGATGATGGAAATAATTCAAAGTATAATTGTTTATTCTACTAAAATAAAGTATGTTTATATACTTTACTGATATAAAATACATTTACTTTTTTTCAATATCTCTCCCATCAATTGTTGGTCTCATTCGTAGAATTTTCATTTTATGCCCTGAATATTGATTTGGGGTATTCCAACTTATGATATATAAAATCTAGTAAAACTTGATCTTATAGTTGAATTTGGTATCCAATGTGAACGCTTTTTTTCCTATTTTATTTTATTTTTAATTATATTATTTTTATCATTATTACTTTTTAATCACATAATGAAAATATGTTTCTTTACTCGAATATTAATTAATAATTTGATAATTTAGAGTTAAATTATATTTCATTATTTTTTTCTTAATAGTGCTGCCATTAAAGATTTCATTTTTTTATGACTAATCGCAATAATACCTTTAAAATAATTAACTATTATGAATACTTCCACTGTGATTTAGTGCAATGGTAGAATTGTGGACTCTAGAATTCACTCTGGTTCTGTTTTATTGCTTTTGGTGCTCAAACTTCTTATAAATTCCTAAGCAATAAATCACTTGATTATTGTTTAATAATAATTAACTCACTAATAAAAGAGTAAAATAACATTCTACAGATGATTTTGGGGGAAAAATCTGATGTTTTTTTACTCTTTTTTTTTAAATCAGATGGTATATCTCTATCCCTAGTAACTTTCTTTGCCATTCTAAGCAAAAAAAACTTTCAAATTTAGTTTTAAAAGATTTATTTATTTTAGTTTAATTTATTATATATGCAAGATAATAGAAGAATAGTGGAAAAATTATGAGTGACATGTGATCACATTATTAGTAACATTGTTATAATTCTGCACATCATGCTGAATCCATATATATATATTATACAAACCTAATTGATTTGTGTGGTTGCATAGTTTAAAAGATTCCCCCCCCCCCATGGTTCTGTCAGCTTAAGTTTCAATCAGTCACTGATTTCTTGTAATAATAATATTTGAATGTTTTATTGCTCAGAAGTTCATTGGAAGTCTCAGAACAAAGCTCAATTCATAGACCTTGTACTCCAGAATATGTCACTATATTTATATACCATACAACCCAGGGC